>CAUYQG010081774.1:0-16621 GCA_963574415.1 Tarsius wallacei | reverse complement strand
GGGTCGTATGGGAGGTCGATTTTTAGATCTTTTAGGAATCGCCACACTGCTTTCCACAGAGGCCGTACTAGTTTACACTCCCACCAACAGTGTAGAAATGTTCCCTTTTCGCCACATCCTCTCCAGCATCTGTTGTTTTTTGAGTTATTGATGATGGCCATCCTGACTGGAGTTAGGTGGTATCTCAGTGTGGTTTTAATTTGCATTTCTTTGATGACTAGTGAGGCTGAGCATTTTTTCTGTTGGCTGCTCATATGTCTTATTTTGAGAAGTGTCTATTCATATTTTTTGCCCACTTTGTAATGGGGCTGTTTGTTTTTTTCTTTTCAGCATGTTTGAGTTCAGGAGAAGGAGTTTTCAGAGAGCTGGAGCTTGGCAGTTCCATTTCCCCACTTCTGGCTTCAGAGACAGTCTGGGTTCAGCAATTTCACTCTCCCTCTGCATGCTTCCTCTCCCACCTGAGTAAGAGGATACTAATCATACATACCATATGTCTAGGACCCAGAGAATCCTGTTTCCTTGACAACGGGAATACAGGTGTCAAAGCGAGTCAGCTTTGGGGAGCCGAAGCAGTGGCAAGGATGCTGCCCTTGGCTTTATGTTGCTTTTGGCTTCTTGGGTTTGTTCCCACTGGTTGTTCAAATACAGAGGGAGTATGTAACATACAGATGAATTTTAAAAAACACATAGCCTAGTTGCTTTCTTCTGGCTGCACAGGCCCTAATGTTTTGTGGAAAAAAAGGCAGCTTTTTCAGCTCACTCTTGGTGGTCTTTTTAGAACCACATAACCTATGAAGCATGGTGATAATTATGATGATGATGATTGCATTTACCCTTTGGCTCACAGGCTTAATTGGGAGGTTTATACAGTGGAAGGGGACTCTCTTGTTTTGAGTATTTACCAAGTGTCAGGTGGTTTATAGTCTTTATATCATTTACTCTGAATTAGTCCTGACATCAGTCCTTTCATCCCCACTTTACAGGTTGAAAAACTTAGGCTTGGAGTTAATGATGAACAGAATCAGAATTTACACTCACATCTGTTTGAATCCAACATTTGTACTTTTCATGACATCACACTGCCACTGTTTGCATTTTGCTTGTTTTGGTCATTCTGGAAGCATGGTAATATGTGCTATGCCATCATTTTGATAAGCAATGGTTTGAGCCAGAACACTGAATCAGACAGCCCTGGGTTTGAATTCTGGCTTTATCATTGATGGCCTGTGTGATTTTAGAACATTCATTTAAGCTCTCTCAGGCTCAGTTTTTTCTTTTGTGGGAATGATAAGTGTTTCCCTCATAGAGTTTTTGGGGATTAAATGAGATGATGTATGTGAAGGGACTTGTGTAGCACCTGGCATAGTGCCTAATACATAGTAAACAATAAGTATTGCCTAAAAAAATCATCTGACTCAAAGTAGAAGTATCATTGGAGCCAAAAATTTCCTCTGTTTGCTTTTACAAGACCTCAGCAGGTTCTTGAGAACTTAGTTACAGGATGTTAGAACTAGAGGGGGCCTAGGACTGGTTAGTCCAAACTCCTCATTTTGCATATGGCAAGACTGAGGTTCAGAGTAGGGAAATGACTTAGATTTGTGTGGTCCTCCACTGCTTCCAGTTGCAACTCACAAGGGTTCCTGATAAAAATCAGTGACCTTGGGAGAATTTCGTCTTTTGTGACCTTACTTTATCTATTTTAAAACTGGCAATGATATCTATCTTTTGACTTTTCAGGCCTTGGATTTATAAGGAAAAAATGAGATTTTTGGTATTTGTGATTAGAGAAGCATGTGTTTCTTCCAGTATACTTCCCTTTCACACACTCCACATACCCTCGTGCTTCTCAGGCCAAGCCTGCAATTTTAGGAGTGTCCTACATCTCTGGATATCTCTTTTACCCTTTTCACAACCATTACTGTCAAAACTTCTTGTCCTGAGTTTCATTACTATTGGGACCTGTCGTGGGTCGAACTTACTCGGTAAAGTAAAATATAGACTAAGGTATTAATTCTAATGTATTACCTTTTCCTCATGTTATATGCACATTAATAGAAGTCTTCCCTCATGAGAATGATGTTCAGAGGGGTTTCATGCATGAAAGTGTAGGATTATAGAAGAGAGCAATTTGAGCAGGTGGCCTTTCTTTTCACACCACCTGGTTAGGCACTTGGAAAACATTCATCCTTTGGATTCTCCTTAGAGAAAAATTGTGAATTAAGGCTACAGTTAGGTGTGGCCTTGCCTTGGTAACCTTCTGCATTGGTGGGCAGGCAGAAGTAGAACTTGCCACAGCTTTTGGTGATAGGGTCTGGCCTGCCTAGGTTCTGGGACAGGAGATCGGTATTTGAGACCTTTTAAAGAGTAATGGGAAAGGACTGAGTACCACATATTCTGACTCAGAAGTGGATCCTGAACATTTATCATAATACTACAAGAAAGGGATTGGCAGTAGCAGATCACTGCCGTGGGAGGGAGGGAAGGAGTGCACAAAATGTCAATAAGGGTATCTGATCTCAAACCAGGTGAAGTAAGGACCAATGGGAGGCCCAAAGTTCACTGTATCATGACCACTTATGTACCTAATTCTGAATTATAAAACACATCTTTAAAATACGTAAAAAAGTAAATTTTAAAAAAGAGTAATGGGATGAGGATTAAGATGTGTCTGAACTGGATAAAATCAGCAAGAGGGATCCTGTTGGAATCAAGGTCAGGGGAATCTCCTGCTATTCCTTTGAGGGCAATAGGAATGTAGAGGCCAAAAAATAGCTGGTGCTTATTTTCATCATTCCCTCCATCCCCATCAGTAGAGACTCATCCTCATCAGCATCCTGACTGATCATAAAGGCTGAGCCAGTCCTGGTAGCTAGCATGGGAACCAATTCTTTTCAACCAGTATGTACAGTGTGGCATTGAGACAGGAGCTCTTCCTGCACTGCCATTTGTGCTGTGTGTCCTACTAGTATTAGTCTAAATATAAAAAATGAAGTTTTTAGGATCGTTTGGCTCACTAATGGTGGGGGTGATTTGCCCAAGGTTGCAAAGTGAGTTCATGGCTTAGTGAAGGCTATAGCCCAGGGCTCCTAATACCCTCCCTTGTGCTATTTCTGGTATACCACAGTGTCGTCTTGTGTGGGTTAAGACACCACAAATGGGTGCCATGGACACCTGTTTTGTTTGTATATGTGTATGTGTGTGGGTATAAATGTACACACATGATGTGTCTGTGTGTACATGTGTAGTACTTAGAGCCGTAGCTGGCAAATAGTTATCTCACAAACATTTTAGCTATCATTATTATTACTGAGAGTGTTTTCTACACATATAGAGCACATATGGGTGTTCTGTAGCTCATTCTTCTTAGTTCATTGATGAAATTTTGAATAATTCTCTCACATATTTTAAATCCTCATAACAATCTCATGGGGTTAGCATTTTTATTGTTATTATTATTGTTGCGATTATTGTTATTATCCCTCACCACAGATGAAATAATAGGTGAGGCAGAAAAGCTGAATGACTGGTTCAAAACAGACAGCAGATTGGTGATGGAACTGAGTTGACAAAGGCCAGTGGTTATGCTCCTATACCGGAACCTCCTCCCCAAGAGCCAATGAGTGAACCTGGATAGCTCAGGTGGTAGACTCTCTGACTTTTAATCTGAGGGCCAAGATCTGTTGAAGAGGTATCAAAGCAGGCTCCAGTCCTGAACAGAGAGTAGGTTAGCACCAGCAAGAGCCTGTCCAGGGTCAAAGAGAAGCTGTTCTGCATAAGTAGCAGATGGCTGAGAGTAGTAGCTGAGGCACAATGGAACCTGAGATAGACTGCTTACTGAGCAATTGTGTCAGGACCAGCCATGCTCATGAGAGTGCCTCTCCTCATCTCAATTCCCTCTCCAAGTGTGCTCAAGACATGCCATCTAATTGGAATACAGCTAACAAAAATAATGAACTCAGATAAATTTAAGAAGCTCAGCTCTACCATGAGACTTTAACAATATATTTGAGAAACAGAAGGAGAAGGAAAAGAAAGAGAAAGAGAGGGCATGAGAGAGGGAGGGAGACAGGAAAGTATTTCACAGACAAGATATAAACATATAAAATATAGAGGTAAAAAGCAAGCAGCTATGTGAGAACAAAAGAATATTCTGCTGCTCCTTATTCTGCTTGCTACCCAGACTCTTCAATTTCAGCTCCTACTAAATAATAGTGTAGGCTTTCTCTTTGCTCTCAGCTCAAAGAGAATGGTAAAACAGCAAAATACTCAAAGTCACAGTACGGCCACAGATAAAAGTTGATGACATGAAATTCCCCCCTCACTCTCATTTTGGCACCCCCTACTAGAGAAGCACAATGATAGTGAATATATTGAACAAAGAAGGAAAAGACTACGAGACAAGGTGGGGAAGGGAGCCTTTCTTGGGTTCCCCAGTGGGGTGTCTTGTTGATTCCTAATGTCTGTAGCAACTCAGTTTTGTGCCAGAAAGTGGGAGTGGAAGGAGAGGCTAGTTGGTATCTCAATTCTCAAGAGGACACAACTATTTCAGATATGAAAGTCATATGCCAGATAGAATCATACGAGGGACGGGGCACCCACAAAACTGGAATTATCTTTTGGAGGGCGTGTCCCTTGCAGTACACTAGGTTCAAATGACCAACTAAAGTTTTTATCTGGAAGTTCTGAAGAGGTTGCATCATGATTTGCGGAAGAAACATCCTGAGTTGCGGCAAACAGGTGACTCGTTCTTCCACCATGACAATGTCACCTGCCCACACTGCACTGAGTGTTCGGGAGTTTTTGACCAGAAGCGACATGACCCTGTGCCCCATCCTCTCTATTCACCTGATCTCACCCTGAGAAACTTTTTTGTTTTGTTTCACGGGATGAAAAAAGTCCTCTAAGGGAAATGTTTTGCCAACGTGGAAGAGGTGAAACAAAAAATGATAGAAGCACTAAAAGGCATCAAAAGTGATGAGTTCAGAAACTGTTTTGAGCAGTGGAAAAAGTGTCTGGATAGGTGTACTGCATCAAACTAAGAGTCCTTTGAAGGTGACTGAAATTTAAACATGTAAGAATAAATACACATTTTTTAAATAAATAAATTCTGGTTTTTGGGGGGGTCCCCCTCATAGATGTTAATTTCTAGATTCTCCTGCAGATTGGGAAAGTTAAAGAAGTTGGACTCTGAATTCTATCTAAAATGGCAAAATGAAATTCCAGGCGTAGAAAGAAAGTAATGATGGATTGCATGAACCGTAGACTAGCAATCCTGATGTCAATCTTAGATAGTGATTCTAGAAATTGCTATTAAAAAGATGGCTTATAATCCAAAGAGAGTTAGCAGTCATCAGTGGGAGCCAACATGGGTTTACTGAGAAGTCATGTAATATAAACATCATTCACTTATTTGACAGGGTTAGTTGAGTGATGGCCCTGGGAAATGTAGCATATACTATGTATGTGACTGCCATCCTAGCATTTAGCAAAATTTGTATGACATCTTTATGGAATGTATGAAGATCTGTGGCCTCACACAATTATGTCAATTAGTAGTTTGTTGAAGTAACACACCCAAAAGCTACGGGCACAGACGTGGACAGTGTCAATATGACAGTTTCTACTAACAAGTCACAGGATTCTGTCTTCAGCCCTCTTCTGTAAAACATTTTTGCTAATGACTTGGTTGAAGTTATATATAAAAAAAGGCTCATCAGATTTATAGAGGAATAGTAAACACAATGAATGCCAGAATTAGGATTCTACAGAATTTTGGCAGGTTTGATAAATGGAGTGAATTTGTAAGATGAAGTTTAATAGACATAATAATAAAATATTATTGGGAGTGGGAATAGTCAAGAAACTACCAAATACAGAGTATGGCTTAGCAGGGTTCATATAAGAAAGGTTTAGGGTTTTTAATATACAATGAGCTCAAATGTAAGTTAGCTATGAGATGTGGTTATGAATTTTTAATATACATTAATACAATGCAATGGTTCAGTCTACAACCACACCCCCCTGAACAAGCCCGAGCTCATCTAATACAGTAGTTCACACACCTTGTTTCCCAGGCTTCAACCTAAGAAACTCTGGGGGTAAGGCCTAGAAATCAGTGTTTTTAAAGCTCCCCTGGTGTGTTCTATATGAAACCAAGATTGAGAACCGCTGTGATAATAGAATCTGAGGGAATGGATAATCTCATTGTAGTGTGTATTGCTTGAACTATTTCTGTAATATATAAATTTGTCTTGAACACACCTTTTATAAACTGGAGCCCACTCAGAGCAGACTGACCAGGATGGTAAGGGAACTTGAAGTTATACAAACTATACTATGTGAAGAATGTTAAATGCTCAATCTCAGGGAAGACCTAAAAGCTGCTCTCAAATGAATGTCCCAGGGGGATTGCACTTGTCCTGTCTGACTCCAGGTATGAGAACTAGAATCAAGAAAATGAAGTAATATAGATATAAATGTTAGCTCAATAAAAATGACATTCTAGCTGTAGTCTCAGCTATTTGGGAGATGAAGGCAGGCAAAATAGCTTTTGTAACTATTTTTAAATTATAAAAATAAAAATAAAAAAATGAGTTGGGTGAAGTGGCTCATTACCTCTCATCCCAGTGACTTGAGAGGCCAAGGCGGGAGGATGACTTGAGGCCAGGAGTTCAAGACTAGCTTGGCCAACTTCTATTTAAAAAAATAAAAATTAACTGGGCATGGTGGCTTGTGCCTATAGTCTCAGCTACTTGGGAGGCTGAGGCGAGAGGATCGCTTGAGCCCAGGAGTTGGAGGGGACAGTGAGCTATAATTGCACCACTGCTCTCCAACCTGCGTGACAGAGCAAGACCTTGTCCTCCCCCCAAATAACACTCCATTAAGACTGCCTAATGATATAACAGACTGCTTCAGAAATAAATGATTGCCATATAGTTTGGGGACTCTAAGCCATTTAAGTGGTTAATCGGTTGGTGAGAAGAGTGTGAAGAAAGTTTATGTCAGGAGACTCTTTTGGTGGCACATGAAAGAAACCTAATTCAAACATCTTAAAAACAGACTTTATTGTCTCAAATAACAGTGTGTAATTTCAGGAAGAGCTGATTCAAGGAGTCCTTCATATTATTAGGTCTGCCCCCATTTTGGGGGCCTTGTTTGCCTTTGCTTTACTTTATTCGGCATGCTGCCTGTCTCCATGTGGTGTCCTAGCAACCTCGGCAGAAAGAGAACATTTTCTGATACTCTCAAAAAAGTCCTGGGAGATACACAATTCTAAATGGGTCAATGTGGCCAGAAATGATTGTGTGTGTGTGTGTGTGTGTGTGTGTGTGTGTGTGTGTGTGTTGAGTCTTTTGGAAGAAGGGTGGGGAAACTAGATGCATAAAGGGGAACTCAGGCAGCAGATAAGGTTGAGTAAGTAAAGGGCACCCCCTAGCCCTGAAAGTTTAATATTATTTGATGGTATGGCCCAAATGCAGCAATAGGTAAGGTATTCAAGGGTCAAGGATCTGAGAGTGGCTTAACTGGTCTAGGATCTGGTCTAGGGTCTCTCATGAGGTTGCAGCCAAAACTGTCATTGGGTTGTAGTTATCTCAAGGCCCAGCTGAAATTAGACTCTTCCAAGTTTGCTCAGTTCCTTGCCATGTGGGCCTCTCCCTAGGGCACCTTGCAGCATGGCAGCTGGCTTTCCTCAGAGCAAGTGGTACAAGTGGGAGAGAAAGAAAACTAAACTGGAAGCCACAGGCTTTTTCATAACCACATCTTGGGAAGTGATCACTCAGTGAGTCAAGTTCAGACCATGCAAGGGGAGGGGAATTAAATTCCACTTCTTGAAGTGGGAGGGGAGTGGGGGAGCATCAGAGAATTTGTGGATTTATTCTTAAAACCACCACAAGGGGGAGATTATCCTAGGTGGAGGGGATCAGAGATGCAAAAACACAAAATCAAGGGAAAGAATGAAAAATTGACATTTGTGACTGTTTCTGTCTCTATTCAGCTCAGTCGTGATCCTCATTAAGCATTGGTTGATGTAAAGGTTCTCTAAGTGACAGAAGCTTCCTCCTTTGTCTGTCTTTTCTGTCAGGGGAAGGCAGCAGGTCCAGGGCACTGGTCTCACACTAGGAGATGACCTGCAACCCCTGCAGTATTTTCTTTTTCGGTCTTGGGACAAACTGGGAAATAAAAAAGATAATTTCTTTTAGCTGTAGGCCTTTACAATAGCATGGAAAGGTGGCCTCGAGATTTCATTGGAGACTGATAGTCCTTGACAATCTTCCATTCTGCCACTGCCTTCCATCTTCTTACTAGCTAAATCACTGTAAGTCAGTTCTGCTATAATGTCTGTTTTGCAAATGTGAATTTGTTCCAGTGCAATTGATATATCAGGGAGCAATTTGAGCATAACATGAATTTCGTGTTTGCTTGAGCATAATTCCATCAGCAAGAAACACTAGGTGAGTGCAGAAAATTATACCCAGCTCAACCAAGCTGTGTGGTAATACATAAAACACACACCTCTAACATCTACCAGCCACACTCATCCACATCCACCTTCCATCTGATTTCAGATAACCCTCTTTCCACCACTTTACAATTCATGAGCTGCAACACCCATGTCCACAAACTTTAGGTCTTTTCAAAGTAAAGTGCCATATTTATTGTATTGTGTATGTATGTCTTAACCATTAATACAGGTGAAACTGTGCTGCCATTCCTATGTTGTTTGTAATGTGTCACTGATGTTTTTATTGTTGTTCCCCTAACCCCATTTCCCCCCAAGTTCTTTGCTTTTTTAATGTGCAGTTTTGTGTGGTGCAGTAATTTTTTAAAAATGCAAATGTCATGTTATAGCAAAGTTGACTGTATTTTTTTTAACTTACCTAGCATAGTGAATTTGGGTGCACTTGGCAAACAATGAAAATCATGTCATTAAAGATTCTATATTGCAGAGGCAAAAAGAACAAGGAAGGGAAACATTCAAGTATTCAACAGATGCTTAACTTTGGTGGAGAAGCATTCAGAACCTCTATCTAAAGACTGACCTTTGGTGGATTTTCTCACAAATGCTTAGTTGTTATTCTGGCTTCTGAGTCTCCTGACCTGAGCATCTTCTTCCACAGCAAGCAGCTCTGTTTATTTGGAGCACAGGACAGTGAATGGGTACTGAGATACTGCTAAATAATTTGGACTTTATTTTCCTGCTTCTCTGACCTTGAGCGAGGTTACGGGTTCCTACTGATTTCATATCCCCTCTGAGAACATACCTTTTACCTGCCAGCAGTACTTGACCATGTCTCTGTGGCACCTGGTGCTGAGGTGGTCACAATCAAATTCCAAAGTGGTTTGGAGCATTTACAGCAGGAAACATATTTCTCTTACCACTGGGACCACATATGACTCCATGAGAGGAAGCAGGGGATAACCTTAAATATTTATTTCTCTTTGTTTCCCTTATCATTCCTTTTCTTCTTTATCTTCATTGAAGCAGTGCTGTGTGGTAGTCGGGGATTAGGGCTCTGTGTCCAACACTAAATGGCATGTGACTTTGGGGCGCTTAACCTCTCCACATCTCAGTTTTTTCATCTTTAAAACTGAGGTTATAACAGCACCTACCTCATGGACTTGTTGTGATGAATGAATGAGATAATCCATGAAAAACATTTAGAACTGGGCTAGTTGCTTCACACACATGATCTTAATCAATACCTAAAGTATGAAGAGCCTGTATCTATTTAGAATCAGGTGGAGACAAAAATAAAATGATTCCAAGCTATTACATTCTGTCAGTGGGGAAATTTAGTTGCATCTATTCACAATTATTTAGCACTCAGCTATTGCATTAAAATGGTGCAATTGTGATTCAATTTCTATTTATGAAGCTTATAAGCATTGACCCATTTTTTTTAATTACCTGCATCTCTTACTCTTAGGGTCAAGGTTATCAAGGTAAAGATGTTTCTATATAACATTGGGTAAAGATTGAATATTTAGGCCATGCAACTCTAACAACAGAAACATATATTAGGCTTCCTGTCCAGTATATTAAATAAAATTAAACGCGACCATAATCTCATCAAGGGCAGAAATCTTGTCTTTTTCTTGTATATCACTTCAACATCAAATACAGTGGTTCTTAACCAGGAGGGATTTTGTCACCCCCGCCCCCAAGGCATTTGGCAATGTCTGAAAACATTTTGGTTGTCATGATGTCATGACTTGAGGGCAGTACTACTGGTATCTAGTGGATAGAGGCCACAGATGCCGCTAAACATCCTATAATATGCAGGGCAGTCCCTTCCCTCGGTGAATAAAACTATCCTTCCTTAAATGTCAATAGTGCCAAGGTTGAGAAACTCTTCTCTAATACAATGCCTAAATATAAGAAGCATTGAAACATCGTGACAATGTGTGTTAAATGAATAAAGTTTGAAGACAAAAAATGTAATTTGATAGTAGAGACAGGACTTGGCAGACTATCTCATGGAGAAGGAATTGCAAGAAGGACAGTATTTAGCCAGTGGTATTAGCATATTGTAAAGATCAGGTTTGCCCTCTTTAGACATCCAGTTGTAATGGTCTGTGCCTGGGTTATATGGTTGTTAAATGTTTTGAATAACATCCTTGAGAGGTGATATCTTTTCTAGAGGCTGTAGATAATTGCTTCTGGAAATAAATTGTCTTAGAAACTATAGTAAGTGAGAAGATATCTAGGAAGATGGCTGTGGAGTTAGACTATGTGAGTCCCTGTGTGAGTGAGTGTACAGACAATTTTGCGTATGTGTCTATGAGTAAGCAGGTGTGTGTGTGTCTGACTGAGTGGGGACTTGGGAGCAAGTAGCCAGGGCTCTCTTGGTGAAGCAGCTGGTACTACAGCTGCTCTGCTTGGACCCTAACACTTCCTGGGGTGCAGAAGGCAAACACCATTTTTTATTTTTATTTTTTGTTTTTTTGAGTTGGAGTCCCACTCGATCGCCCAGACTGGAGTGCAGTGGCCGCTCCCGGCCACCGCAGCCTCGACTTGCTGGGCTCCGGCGATCCTTCCGCCTCAGCCTTCCGAGCAGCCGGAATTACAGGCGCGCGCTACCACGCCCGGCTAATTTTTTTTGATTTATTGTAGAGATGAGGTCTCGCCTGCCCAGGCGGGTCTCGAACCCGAGGGCTCAGGCAATCCACTCACCTCAGCCTCCCAAGGCGTGGAATTACAGGCTGAGCCACCGAGCCCGGCTAAAACACCATTTTTCAAAATCAGTAAAGCCCTGCCCAGGAAGAAGCTGCCGGGAGTGACTGTGGCTCCAGGCTCTGCCTCACCACCGCAGAGCCTGACCAGACACTGGCAGCAAGGGCCATGGAGTGAGAATAATGAGGGAGCCAGAGGCAGAGTCCCACTGGAGAAGACAAAACAGGCACCCTGCCACCATCTTGAACATTGGGCAGGGAAGTGCTCTGGCTTGCTCACCACAGAGTGACAGACCTGATCTCTGTGACAGGCTGGTTAATTACTCTGAACTTGATTGTGACCGAGGAAATATCTTGAAAACACAAACTTCAGAGGGGCAGGACAAGTGTGGAGTCTCAGGTGCCCACCCATTACCCTGATTCAGCCACGGGACAAAGGGTGTAACCAGAAAAGGATGGAGAAGACCCCCCCCCCCCCAAGAGATCAGCGGTGAGTCCTGGGCTGACACAACCCCCTTCTCCCCAGCAATTCTCTGAACAACGGACCCACACAGCTGGGGCACAACTAAGAGGAATGAGCTCAGGTGGAGCTTGGACGTCAGGCATGATAGGAGGACTCTACTCCAGCATAAGCCTGACTGGGTCACCCCCTGCCAGCACCTGGGGAGGAGACAATCCCACACCTTCCCACCAGAGGGGATCCCTGACTATATGAGAGTGGGAGGGGAGGACTGATGCCCTCCGCCCTGTCCTAGGGAGATTGTGAAAGTGGCTGCAGCACTGCAGGAGACGGCAGATGGGTTTACCTGTGAGCAGTAGAGAGGAACTATTAACAGAATCTGCCACAAGAGGGCGCAAAGTGTCCAGAAAATTAAAAATTTTTTTTTTCCTCAGTGCGTGAATGTGTATGTGGTTTCAATTTGCATTCCTCACTTTAAACAAAAATTTTTTTTTGTATTTTTTCTTTTTTCTTCTTTCATTTTTTGTTTTTTGTTTATGTGTGTACATAAGTGATTGAGTGTTCACCTTTTGGGTTTTTTTGTTCTTCTCTTGTTTTGGTTTAATGTGTGTGTGAATGTGTGCATGAGGATTCAATTTGCATTCCCCCTTTTTTATTATCTCTTTTTTCTTCTTTCATTTTTTTTGTTGGGTATGTGTTGTGTGTACTTGGTTTTCTTGTTTTTTGTGTTTTTTTCCTGTTTGTTTTGGGTTTTGTTTGTGTGTGTGTGTGTTTTATTTTTTGTTTTTGCTTTTCTGTGTTTTTATTTTTATTTTTTGCTATTCTTGTCCATTCTATTTCATTCTAATTTTCTCTGTTCTCATTCCTTTTACTTTATCTTGGACTCAGGGGGGTACACACACATACCCATTGCATCATCATATAGAGTGATGGTGGGGAGTGGGTCTCAGGGTCAGTGAACACTGTGATTTGCAAGTAGTTTCTGAATCCTGGCTCCTCATCCTCCACCTTATTTGACTCTCAAAAGTACAAGAGATAGCAAAGCTCCCACCCCCAGTCCTGTTTCAAAATAGAACAAATTCAGAGCCCTGATCAGGGAAGAATAGAAGGCTGAGTAAACATCAGAGGTGAAAGTCCTTCCCACTGCTGCTGAATAATGGAACTAAAGAGAAAAGAAAGAGATCTGTCACAAATGAGGAAAAATCAACGGAAGAACATAGGTAATTCCCAGTGTACCAAAGAGACAATGCCTGAAAAATCAGACCTCAGAGCCCTAACAATGGAAATCACCAATAACTGATCCCAGAATACAACATGGATTAGGGAATGGATGGAAAGATTGCAAAGATTGAATAAGACTCAAGAAAGACAAGGTGCAACACTGAAAGAATTTGTAGCAGAGATTTTGGCCATAAAAACTTTATTCAGGAAATAAATAACAAGATGACAAGCATGGAAAGCAGAATTAATCAAGCAGAAGAAAGAATCTCAGAGCTTGAAGACCAAAACGTGGAATTAACTCATTATGTAAAAAACACAGAAAGAAAATTCAGAAAGAACAAAGCTTCCAAAAGATGCACAATTATATCAAGAGGCCAAACTTATGCCTGACCAGTATCCCAGAATATGAAAGGGAAATGGAGAACACCTTGGAACAAGTATTCCAGGAGGTTATCTAAGAAAACTTTATTCACCTCACCAGAGCTAAAAGGGACTGGAATCCAATTTTCAAAGTCCTCAAAGATAAAAAATTTCAACCACAAATTTTCTACCTAGCCAAGCTGAGTTTCATCAGTGATGGAGAATTAAAATCCTTCCCAGGCATCTAATCCCTAAGAGATTATGCAGCTTCCAGACCAGCTCTATAGGAGATGCTTAAAAAGGTATTAAGCACAGAAGAGAGAAAAAAGAAAGAATGACCACACATTTCCCAAGAGAACAACAGAGCACAGAATCAACAGAGAATACAGTGCAACAAGAAACTTAAAAACACACACATACATCAACCCCAAAGCCAAAAGAAAACAAGCAAACAAAAACTTTATAAGAACTTCATGATAGGGATAAACAATCACATTTCAATAATCAGCCTGAATGTGAATGGGCTAAATGCATCATTGAAAAGGCACAAAATGGCAGACTGGATAAGAAACCATGACCCAATTATTTTCTGCAACCTGGAAACTCATCTCACCATAAGGGATGCATACAGACTCAAAGCTAAAGGATGGAAAACGAGTTTCCAGGCAAATGGGTCACAAAGAAGGCAGGAGTTGCAATCTTTATATCAGACAAAACAACCTTTAAGCTATCAAAAATTTAAAAAGATACAAAAGGACACTACATAAAGATAAAAGTTTCAATCCATCAACAAGAAATATCCATCCTAAACTTATATACATCCAGTACAGGAGCACCAGTGTTTATAAAGTAACTACTAAGTAAACTAAAAAAAAGATATTTCCTCTAACACTATCACAGCTAGGGACATGAATACCCCACTAACAACCCTAAATAGATCATTGAGGCAAAAAACCAACAAAGAGATCCTGAACCTCAATTTGACCCTTGACCAAATGAATTTAATGAATACCTACAGAACACTCCACCCAACAACCACAGAATATACATTCTATTCATCACCACATGGAATGTACTCCAAGATCGATCACATCCTTGGCCATAAATCAGGCATAAACAAATTTCATAAGATCAAAATACTGCTATGCATCTTCTCAGACCACAGTGAAATAAAAATGAATATCAACACCAACAAATTTCCCCCCAAACCCACAAAGACATGGACACTAAACAGCATGATGCTGAACAACTCCTGGGGCAACAGAGAAATCAAACCAGAAATTAAGAGTCCTGGAAATAAATGAAAATGAAGAAACATCTTACTAAAACCTCTGGGATGCCATGAAATCAGTTCTAAGATGGGAATTTATATCTCTACAATCACACATCAAGAAAATGGAAAGGTCACAATTTAACAGCCTAACAAACCACCTAAGAGAGTTGGAAACCCTAACTTTAGCAGAAGAATCCAGATCACCAAAGTAAAAGCCTAAATACAAGACACAAAAGACAAAAATATAACAGAAAAAATCAACAAAGCAAAAAGCTGGTTCTTTGAAAGGATAAACAAGCTTGATAGACCCCAGCCAGAATGACTAAGAAAAAGAGAGAAAAAGCCCAAATAAACACAATCAGAAACACAAAAGATCAAATCGCAACTGACCCCAAAGGAATACAAAAGATTATCAGAGATTACTATGCACACGTATATGGAAACAAACTTGAAAACTTAAATAAATAGAGGAGTTTCTGATATCACACAACATCCCAAGGTTGAAATAAGAAGACATTGAGGCATGAAATAGACCAATAACAACCCAGGAAATTGATTCCATCATAATAAAACTACCTACAAAAAAAGTCCTGGACCAGACAGCTTTCTGGTAGAATTCTACAAAATATACAAGGAGGAGTGGATACCAAACCTATTGAACATATTCCAGGCAATTGAGAAAGATGGAATTTTCCCCAAATCATTTTACAAAGCTAACATCACACTGATATCCAAACCGGGTAAAGATCCAACAAAAAAGAGAACTATGGGCCAATATCCCTAATGAACATAGATGCAAAAATTCTCAACAAGATTCTAGCAAATAGGATCAGACAACACATCTCAAAAATCATCCACCATGACCAAGTAAGCTTTATCCCTGAGATTCAGGGCTGGTTCAACATCCGCAAGACCATAAATGTAATTAAATACATCAACAGATATGAAGACAAAAACCACATGATTATATCATTAGACGTGGAAAAAGCTTTTGGTAAAATCCAGCATCCTTTCTTGATAAAAACCCTTGAACATCTAGGCATAGAAGAAACATGCCTCAAAATAGTAAGTGCCATCTATGATAAACCCATAGCCAGTATATTGCTAAATGGACAGAAACTGGAAGCATTTCTTTTGAAAATCGGAACAAGATAAGGATGTCCACTCTCACCTCTCCTGTTCATAGTTGTGTTGGAAGTCCTAGCTAGACCAATGAGACAGGAGAAGGAAATCAGGGATATCCAAATAGGCAAAGAGGAAGTTAAGTTATCCCTCTTTGCTGATGATATGATTCTATACCTCAAAAATCCAAGAGAATCTGTCAAAAACCTCCTTGCACTGATAAAGAACTTTGGCAAAGTCTTAGGGGTACAAGAAAAATGTGCAAAAGAAAGTTGTATTCTTAGCCGGGCTTGGTGGCTCAGCTTGTAATCCCGCGCTTTGGGAGGCTGAGGTGAGTGGATTGCCTGAACCCGCGGGTTCGAGACCCGCCTGGGCAACTTGGCGAGACCTCATCTCTACAATAATAATCAAAAAATCAGCCGGGCATGGTAGCACATGCCTGTAATTCCGGCTACTCGGAAGGCTGAGGCAGAAGGATTGCCGGAGCCCAGCAGGTGAGGCTGCGGTGGCCGCACTCCAATCTGGGCGACAGAGTGAGACTCCAACTCAAAAAAAAAAAAAAAAGAAAAAAAAAAAAAAGAAAGTTGTATTCCTATATACCAACAACAAACAGGCAGAGAGCCAAATAAAAGCACAATCCCATTCACAATAGCCACCAGAAAAATGAAATAACCTCGGCATCTTCCTAACCAGAGAAGTCATACACCTTTATATAACAAAAACTACAAAACACTACTCAAAGAAATCCAAGAAGACACAAACAAATGGAAAAATATTCCATTCCATGCTTGTGGATAGGAAGAATCAACGTTGTTAAAATGTCCATCCTAACAAAGGCAATCTACAGATTCAATGCAATACCATCAAATTACCAATATCATTCTTCTCAGACCTGGAAATGACAATACAGAAATTCATATGGAAACATTAACAACCATGAATAACCAAAACACTCCTCTGCAAAAGAAACAAAGTGGGAGGTGTCACACTTCCAGACTTTACACTTTACT
>CAUYQG010081771.1:0-30404 GCA_963574415.1 Tarsius wallacei | reverse complement strand
CTCAAACTCCTGGGCTTAAGCAGCCCTCCTGCCTCTGCCTCCGCCTCCCAAAGTGCTGGGATTACTGGCATGAGCCACCACAGCTGGCCCAGAGGGAGCTTTTTAAAGCATGTACCTCCCTGTATAAAGCCCTTTAGTACTCCTTGTGCTGCTCTTGGAATAATACCCCACTCCTTGCCATGACTTGGGATATCCTAGAGGACTAGGACTAGGCTCCCTTCAGCCCTCTCCTCCTCTTTCCTCTCCTCGGTAAGCCAGGCCTGCCCAGCTCAGCCATTCTGTCCTCTGCCAGTTGCTCTTCCCAGCTTTTGTTACTGTAAGGTCCTCACCTCAGTTGTCATCTCAGAAACACTTTCCTTTACTGCCCACTACCCATATGCAAGTGAGCGCAGGGAGGCTGCCCCCTATAGCCTGACGTAGAACCTGGGATTCAGACGCTTATTTGATTTAAAATCCTGACCAGACTGGCAACTGTTCCCAGGAACTTGTGGCTTTTCCCAAGCCTCCAAGAACTTCTGGATGCATCTTACAAATGCCAGAGCATTGTGGATGCTGGTGCTGTGATTGTCGACTGCACGTGTGTGGGAGGATGCAGACTGCAGCTCAGGGAGAAGTCCAGTCCAGCACTGCTAGCCAGGGTGGCCAGGGCAGTGGCTAGCCCGGGGCTCGTGGTGCCACCTGCCAGGCCTGTGCAGGATGGCAACATTAGCTCCGTGGGGAATGGCCATAAATCAGAGTGCTGCTTTTTTTTCCCCTAAACAATTGTATGAGACTGTGTCAGGGAGAGAATGGATTGTGGTTGCAGATGGGGACAAGGATGCTGTCGAGCTCTGTTAGAAGCTGTGGGTGCTGCTTACAGATGGGGTGGCCGCTGGCAAGGTGTGTTTCCTTGGCTCTCTCCCTTCTGTGATGGGGACACTAAAGCCGTCCGTCTCCTCATAGGGCTGTTGGGGTAAGTTCCAGTGGTGTCTCCTCTGTGCTGAGCCCCGAGTTATACAGCTTCTCTTTGTTGTTGTTGTTGGAGCATTTTAAATACTGTTTAAATATAGCATTTTAATATAGCAGTTTTTCATTTAACATTTAAGCCACCTTGGTCAGTTTCATAGGGCTTTGGTAACAAAGTACCACCAAGGAGGTGGCTTTAAAATGAGAAATTTATTCTCTACAGTTCTGGATCCTATGCCAAGTTACACAGCCTCCTGATCTGTCCTCAGTCCCAGGAGAGTAGGCACCGTAGTCAGGTGTGGAGGAGCCCCGTGCACTGACCCAGGGACCACATGGATGTGTGTTGGTAATGTGTTGGCACCTGTGCTATCTCCCTGTGGGCAGCAGAGCCCTGTAGACATGCACCACTTTCCTTTCAGGCCCTCACAGTCATTATTAAAGACAAAAGTGGTTTTCGTTGTTCAGCTGATACTGAGTCCTAGTGAAGTTATGTGACTTGCCCAAAGCCATTTAGCCAGTAAGTGGTACATCCTGGATTTGAACCTGGGCCTGTCTGAAAGTCCTTTGACAGACTTGAAAGGGAGAACTGGTGAAGCTAGGGGTCCTTAAGAAACTAATAGTGAGTATTTTTTTTACTCTCTATTCCTAACTTCTTGAAGGAAAGTATACATTTGCCCAAATGGGGCTGCCCTGAACCTTAACATTTGCTTTTGACTGGCATTATGTCATCCTAGTGCAATAATACTCATCATCACACCAAGGAAACTCTGCCAGAGTGTGAATGATACAAAAAGGTTTTGAGGTTTCTCTGGGATGAGAGGGATAGTAAGAGATTAGGGTCCCTTATACAAAACAGGATGGTATCAGTAAGACCTTTCTTGTTTCAGAATCCATATTCTGTCACCTAACATGGTCATAGGTGTCCATGTCATCTTCCCCATTAAGGTGATGACAGCCACCTCCTGCCCAGGGCCATACAATACCTGGTGAAAGTTCCTTTCTTAGAGGAATGTTGGTGTACAGTGCTTTTGCTTCCAAGAGTTCCTAACTCTGTGCCTTTCTTCTGGGATATTGTAATGGACATTTGTCCTCATCATCTCCTTGCCCAGTGTCCAGCCCCCAGCCCTTCACTGTGCTTAGAAGCATGCCTCCTACTGTAGACGTTGGAAGACTGGTCTGTGTGCACCCTGGAGACGTGCCAGCAGCCACATGCAGTTTCCGAGGCAGTTGTGGTGGCCCAGCACCCTGCTCCCATGCGTGTATCCAGTGCTGGCAGGTGGTGATGCAGGCAGTGGCATCCTCATACTGGGAAGTGACCTGGGCTCCAGTTATGGCATCATAGCACCCTTGTCCTGCCCATTTCTGATCCAGTTCTATGGCTTTTCTGGGGAATTGGTGAGATGCCACAGGTTTCAGTTTAATCAGGCACAGTCTACTTCTGTTGCTTAAAGCTAAGAAGCAGACTTTCACAGAGATGTTGCCCTATGATCATGCAAGGGCTCTGCTCATTCCCTAGGCCCGACAGCCACAGAACTCACCACCAGAGAACCCCAGGTTGAGCAGGCAGCAGGCTATAGGCTCAGCCATCTCCCTTCCTGATCAGTCTGACCCAAGGCTCCACCCTCCCCACAAAAGCCATCATGTACCCTAGACTGATCTCTGAGGGGGAAAGCCACAGCCGAGTCCTTCATTGCTAGCTTCAGCTTCTCAAGCAGGGCCTGGCACATAGTAGGTACTCGGAAAGGTTTGGACAAAGGGGGCAAGGAACCAATGAGAAGACAAAAGTTGGTGCCTCTCCTCACTGAGGATACATCCCCTGGCTGGGGCAGGACGGGAGTGGTGTCCTGGAGACAGCAGGCTGCCCGCAGCTCATCCTGGAGCTTGGCTGGGCAGTTCATGGAACTTGGGGCAGTGACGCAGGTGGGTAGACCTTGGAAGTGAGAGAGGCACCTCCCTCTCCTCCAAGCAGGGCATGTAGTTGGTGCTTCCCAGTCCTTTTCCCTCCTGTCACACATGGAACAACATTTTACTTGTCTGGTACCCAGGGTCTCGTCCACATTTAAGTTGCAGATATTTTTTTCTAGTTCTTTATTTGCTTTTAACTTTTTTTTTTTTCATTCATTCTGGTAGTTCTTTATCATGGTTGTTCTCCCTGCAGGAGGTTCACGCCTTGACACGGAGTGCAGCCCTTCTTCCAGGCCCTCTGGACACACCTCCCTAGTATTCTCTGGGAAAGATGCGGCAGCTCAAAGGGAAGCCCAAGAAGGAGACGTCCAAGGACAAGAAGGAGCGGAAGCAAGCCATGCAGGAGGCTCGGCAGCAGATCACTACGGTGGTGCTGCCCACGCTGGCTGTGGTTGTGCTCCTGATTGTGGTGTTTGTTTATGTGGCCACACGTCCCACCATCACTGAGTGAGCACCGTGGCTGGCCATGGGCCCCGTCGGCAGGGAGAGGAGGCGCGGGAAGGGAAGCAAGCAAAAAATGGCTTTTGTGTTCAGAGGCATTCATGCCACTGAGCTCCGAGCTGGAGCGCTGTGTCTTCTCTGGGCTTTGACTTGATTATACAGTTTCTCACTTTTCTTGGAAGGGAATAGGGAACGTTTTATCAGTGACCGTGCCATACACCTTCTGGTCCACTTCATGTGCCTTTCAGACTTCAAAGCAGTGTGTGTCTTTTTTTTCTCTCTAAAACTGACGTGCTGCTCTACCTGTGAGGGAGGAGTCTTGGGTCAGAAAGAGCTGGAATCACCTCATCCCATTATTTGGAACATGACTTTACTACACCTGTTCGAAGTTTCCAAAGGGACTGTATTTCTTCTCTGTGCTTAATGTGGTTTGAAATATGTTGACGCAAAGTGAAATATTTATTTTTTTGAATAAAGGAGATAATAGCCTTATGTGGGATGTTCATTTTGTTTGCCAAGAAGCACTGCTTGTGGGGCTCCCTTCCTGGCCATGCCCTGTTCCCTTCTTCCCTGCACTCACTCTCTCCATCCCCCTTCACTCCCTCTGTCATCGTTTTCAGTAAAGTTACAACTGGATTATTTTGGAATTGAGAGGGACAGAGGAATGTATGAATTGGTTTGTTTTAGCAAAATAAGAATTCAAATTGGAATATATCCACAAGTGCTTTTAAACCAGTCTTTCCCACTTCAGTGCTGAACATTTGTGCAAACACAGTGTCCTGGAGGTAAAGGTCAGCTTGGTTTTGCTCCTAGCTGAAAGGATGCAAATTGTTGGCATTCCAACTGAGTTTTCCTTGCAAATTGGCTGGAAGGGTTGCCTCAGCAGCATTGCAGGTGTGGTTCAGCCTCTTTTTGGAAGTCAGATTCATGGTAACTGTTCTGAGGGTGCCTGTTCTCCTGTCTTTGCTGGTTATGGAGATTTGTGGGAGAGATTTACTCTTCTAATACCTCTGGCTGCAGGATGCTCACTGATAGCACTGGCTGTGAGTGGAGATTTGGGACCTTTTGGAGTGAGTCTCTCAGGAAGAGAAAGCAACTGTTGAAAGAAAGGACTATAGCTGAGGCCTGCAGAGCCAGGGATTCGGCTGGGCTGCCCAAGCTCTGTGAGCCTCTGCCTCATGCTCACTCAAGGGCTTGTGGCCTTAGAAAGAGATTTGCTAAAATATTTATCAAATATTCCTCAGAGGCTATGCTAGTTTACATTCCCACCAACAATGTAGAAGTGTTCCTTTTTTGCTGCATCCTCCCCAGCAGCCTCTCAGCCTCTTTAGGCAGAGGCGGCCAGCCTGAAGTTCTCAGGTTTTGTTGTCACCCCCTTATTGGGTTCTGTTATGAGCTTCAGTGCTTGTTGGTGTGGGAAAGCTTGAGGGCCACTGCCACGGGGCTCATTCATCCAGACCTGGGTGGGGGATATCGGTGGCCATCCCTGCTCCTCACCACTGGGCTGCTGGTGAGTCCTCTCTTCCCAGGGTGAATGCTAGAAGGAGCCCAGTCTGCATGTTTTGTAATTGATGGACTTGCGGTTAGTTCCCAGCTTACCACTCACTTGTGGATTACTTAACTCCACCAAACCTTAGTTTTCCTGTCTGTAAACAACTGGTAAAGTCACTCTTTAGGGAGGTGAGCCCTCTAGTAGAAAACAAGGCTTCTTTTAGGCCAGGTATGGTGTAATCCCAGCACTTTGGGAGGTGAGGTGGGAGGATCACTTGAGCCCAGGAGTTGGAGACCAGCCTAGGCAACACAGTGAGACCTCATCTCTACAAAAAATAGAAAAATTAGTTACCTATAGTCCCAGCTACTTGGGAGGCCGAGACAATGGGATCACTTTGAGCTCAGAAGTTTGAGGCTGCAGTGAGCTATGTTTGCACCACTGCGCTCCAGCCTGGGAGGCAGAGTGAGACCCTGCCTCACAAAGCAAACAAACAATAACACCAACAAAATAAGTCTTTTAGAGCAAAACTGGGGTTTTATGCAGATTTTGCACTGGAATGCCTGAGTCCACTTTCCTGAGTGAAAGTGGAGGTTATCTTGCCTCATAGAATTGGTGAGAGCATTAGATTGAAATAGTGTATTTGTAAAGCCAAGGCTAGGGCCTGGGACATAGGTATTCATAGGTACTGTAAAATAATAGCAGCTTAGTATTTTAAAAGCATTCACTTATTTCTCACACAACCCTGAGACAGGTACTAGACCAGGAAACTTGGCCATGCCACACAGTTACTAAGTAGAGGAACCTAGATTTGTTGTTAAGCTTTTGTTACAAGAAATTTAAGAAACATACACAAAAATAGAAGACAGCATACCTCAGGTACCCACCGACCAGCTTCAGCAAACCCCAGCACCTGACCTTTCCTGCTCATCCATTTGTTCCGCCTAGCCCCCTTATTGGGTTCTGTTATGAGCTTCAGTGCTTGTTGAAGTGCTCCAACTCCTGGGCTCAAGTGATCCTCCCACCTCACCTCCCAAAATGCTGGGATTACACCATACCTGGCCTAAAAGAAGCCTTGTTTTCTACTAGAGGACTCACCTCCCTAAAGAGTGACTTTACCAGTTATTCACAGACAGGAAAACTAAGGCTTGGTGGGGTTAAGTAATCCACAGTTGAGTGGCAAGCTGGGAACTAACTGCAAATCCATCAATTACAAAACATTTAGACGGGGCTCCTGCTAGCATCCACCCTGGGAGGAGGGGACTCACCAGCAGCCCAGTGGTGAGGAGCAGGGATGGCCGCCGATACCACCCACCCAGGCCTGGATGAATGAGCCCTGTGGCAGTGGCCTTCAAGCTCTCCCACACCAACAAGCACTGAAGCTCATAACAGAACCAATAGCGGAGTAAATTTTGAAGCAAAATAGGAGGTGGGATTTTAAGCCAGGCAGTCTGGCTCCAGAGTCCATGCTATTCCTCATTAAAATCTGTTGCCTTTCAGTAAATAATTTCCTTCATTCTTCTGGTCTAAATAAACCTCGATTGCCCAGGTGTGTTTGAACAGTCCTCTCTGGGTAGCAGTCATGGTGAACAGCCTTAGATGCCATCTTCAGACAAATGGGCTGTGACTTCAGCCTGCCCTGCTGGATGCTAACACACTACTCAGCCTCTGGTCTGCTGCTTGGTGGAAGTGGAGCCTTGCCCAGTAGCCATCAAAGGAAAGTGTCTTTTCCATGGGCTCCTTATTTAAAACATTTAAGTGTTCTTGTTTAGGAGATTTTGGGTATGGTGTGACAAGAGCATGAGCTTGGGAAACACAGACATATGTGAATCCTAACTTGGTCACTTTCTAACTGAATTACCTCAGTCAGGCCCTGTGACTGGAGCTGCAGTTGCCCACGTCTGTCAGGTAAGGTAAACTTTACTGTCAAGGGGATATTGAGAGGACAGATTGAAATATGAAGAGGGCGTAACACAGTGCCTGAGATGTTGTGGAGGCTCCATAAATGGCCACTCCCTTCCTCCTCAGTGTGTCAAAACCTCACAGAACATCAGTGAAGCCCTGTGCCCCAAAGCCTCACTGTCAGACTGACACGCCATACTGTGTGACACATCCTTCAGTGGCTTGTGGCTCTTATTTTCATCCCTGTTCTCCTCTGTGTTGTCCATCAGGAGGCCTTGTGGATTTTCAGAAGGCAACTGCTAGACAGGTTTAGCGAAGGCAGGCTGAAACATACTTTTAAAGTTAAGACAACTTTGATGTGAGCCACCTCTTGGCAGGGATGAGGTGTCAATTTACGGACTTGCTGGGTAGAATTTGAACAATTCTCAGGGTAAACTGTACTCTCATGTGGGTGTACTTGGGAATGATTTGAGACACCAGCCTCCAAGTTATTTCCAGTTACTCAGTGGCTTCAAGACAAAACTGAATGATTTATTAGGAGTTTCACAGAACACTGTGTTGGGGTTCCTGCAGTAGACTGGGACTCCTGGCTTTCAGGTTCCTCATTACCAAGCCTAGTGTTTCTTGAAGAGCATATTCTGAAAGACAAATTAGGTTGGAAACAGGGATAGAAACCATTGTCCTTGGTTTAAATGGTGTCATTTAATATAGTTTTAGAGATCATGATACCAAGATATGTTTGTGTATCTGTTAATTTTCTGGCTACTCAAAATCTTGGTGATTCATCATTATAGTGCTCAAGGGTATGAGACTGGGAGTGAGGAATCCAGACCCCGTCTGCCACCTAGAGTGTGACCTTGGTCAGGCTCCTCCTTAGGTACATCAGACCTTAGTTTCATAAGCGCTTGTGTATCCCAGAGATTCTGTTAAGGTTGAGTTAACACAGGACTACATGAATGAATAGATTGACCCAGAGCTCAGAGAGCCAGTCTCTCCTGTGGCAAGGATTCGGTTGTAAGGGTCTCTGTGTATCTCCTTGTGACCTGCCCAGTACTCCACAAATGGAGTGGTTGCTGCCATATGGCCGTGAGTCTAAACCTGTAAAGACTAAGTTCAGTTTGATTTAGTTCTGAGGCCACTAGCTGTAATTCTTTCCTGGTCAGTTCAAAGAGCAGCACACACCCATCCTTCCTTCATGCATCCTTTTTGAGTAAGAGGAAGGAACCTTGTAGCCAGACTCATGTGTAAACTGGACGTAGTTAAGATATGCTTTGGGTTATTAAGAAGATCAAAGAGATAATTGTCCTTCCCTCTTCTCCAAAGAGATCTCGTGTCATTATTTACTTGCTAGAGGTAGGAAAATAAGGAAATCTTTTGAAATTATGACTCTCATATTTCCCTTTGAAAGTCTACCATCATATGTATATCTATTCCCTGCAACTCTGCCTTGAAACTGTCCCATGTGGTGTGTCTTCTGAAGATGTCTGCCTTACTTTGAATGCAATTTCTGTTTTTAGGAACTATGTCTAATTCTGTGTTTTGTACAATATTTGCCACAAACTATTGCTTAAACATTAGAAATGAGACACAGAAATTTTTGGATCAGGGAAATATGTAAGTAGCTTCCTCTAAATTCTTCCAGAGTATCTGTACTAGAATTGGAGGAGGGTTTGCATATCCTCTGGGTCTGTGTTCCCCAGGTCCCACGCATCAAATATCAGGCAGAGCAATTGTGTGCCTAGAGATTGCCTCACCTACTGTATCAGACCCTAATTTTTTCTTATGGGTCTTTGTATAGTTCAGTAGGCAGTCTTCTGAGTGTTTTCTCATTATAGGGTAAATGTCTCTGACTTTAATGTGTTTCAGTTGGTCATTTGTATTATCTCCCTGCCTGCCTGCTCTTTGGGAAAGAGACAGTCTCTTCAGAAAGCTTTTAGTCTCTTGAGCTGCTGAGTAATAACCTGAAGGAATGTAGAGCTGAGGAGAGCATTTGAATGCTCTGTGATGTCATGGCTAAGGGTCTCTCTCTCTCTCCTTGCCTTGTCATTCACTTCCCCCTTGTTTTACAATGGTTGAACTCTCAGGAAGGAAACTTTCCTCCAATCTTTGAATATTTCTTTTCCAGTTGGAAGAAGGCACAGCTGGTCACACATGGCTTTTCTGAGATCTTTCAGAAAGCATATTAAGCCATTTGGGATGAGACTTAACTTCCAAGTACCAACAAGTTTGAGATGAAATAGATTAAGAAAACCCATTGTAAACTCCTCTTGCATGCTCCTTCACCTTAAAACTCCACCTTGAATATCTCTGCTTTCACCTCTATTACGGGCTCTGTGGAAGGTGCCCATCCATTCTATCCACCCAGATTCTCCAGAAGCATTGAAATTTCCCATCTCACATGGTCCACCCAGGTTGGATTTCAAAGATGTAACAATATCTACAAAGACATATTTAAAGCAAAAAAAAAAACAAAAAAAACCCAAAAGATTAAAAATTTAAAAGATGAAGAAAGATATGACAGGAAAATATGAGCAAAATCCATGGCAGCAGTTTTAACAGAAAAACAAATGCGAGGTGAGTGAGGACACCATGAGGACTAGAAGATGACATATACTAGTGCTATAATAAAAAAAAGACATTGTGATCATGGGTGTGGGTGTTGCTAGCGAAATAGCTTCAAAATAGGTAAAGCTAGTGACTGTCGGCAGATATCCTTTTAGAAATTGATAGATCAAGCAGCGGAAAGGAGCAAAGACAGAAGATTTGAATAACTAGTAAGTAAGCTTGGGTTGGTAGATAAAAATAGATCCTTTCACTCTGGAGAATATACATTTTTTTGAGTGCACATAGAACACTAATAAAGATTGGCTCAATTTTCAAATTTGATGAAAAATAACCCTCATATTAAAAAAATTCAATAAGCTAGAAGTAGGGTTAACAAAGAAAACCACACCAAGAAACCTTAGAGTCAAATTACTGAAAATTAAAAATTGAGGTTGGCATGGAAATCAGGCCTCAAACTTCTCTTCTTCAGCATTTAGCACTCAAAAGAGCAATGACTGCAAAGTTCTCAGGAGGATAAAGCCCAGCCCAAGAGCTCTTCTGTATTTTTCCTTTATAGATTGCTCATTTGACAAATATTTATAGTGTACCAACTATGTGCCAGATACATTCTTGGCATTGGAAATACACCAATGAGCAATACAGACAAAATATTCTTGTCTTTATGTACTGTACATTCTAGCAAGGGAATATATTTAATGCTTAGTTAGAAGGGCAATACATAGATGTTTCTAAACATGGACAAATTAGGGACTATATTTCTTATGAGCATTTTATGAAGAACTTTTAATTAAGAGGACAGAATTCAAATGAGAAGCTACAGCAAAATAATTTGTTATAGGATTAATACAGAATCAACTGGAACTTATGGTTTCAGAAATGCTATGTCAGAAGTTGAAAGTGAGGAGAAGGTAAGAGGTGGCATAAATATTCTGATTTCTTGCTCTTTTATTGTTAGGATTTTAAATTAGTTGAAGCTAATAATATACTCCGAAGTATAAGAGTAAGTACTGAAAGAGTAAATAGAAATAACCAGCTAATTTGGTGGAGGAGAGGTATGAGGAAGTAGAAGCATACTATTTTTTTGCTGTTGCATATATATGGTATCAGTAGATGGAAGCTAAAGAAATAGAGGATTAATAAAGGTGTTAGGAGAAAACGTAGGGGGAAAAAACTCCTGCACATTGATCTGGACAATGATTTTTTGGACATGAACCCAAAAGCCAGGCAGCAAAAGCAAAATAGAAAAATTTGATTACATCAACCTAAAAAGCTTTTGTATAGCCAAGAAAATAACAATGAAAAGACGATCTATGGTCTGCAAAAAATGTTTGCAAACCATACATCTAGAAAGGGGTAACATTCAAAATATACATGGAATTCAACTCATTAGTAAGAAAACCAAACTGGAAAATGGGCAAAGGATCTGAATAACCATTTCTCAAAATAAGGCATGCAAATAAATGGCCAACAGGTCAACAGCACCAATCTGAGAAACACAAGACCACAATGAGATGCCACCTCTCACCTGTTAGAAGAGCTGTTATCAAAGCAATGAAAATGGAATGTAAATTAGTACAGTCATGGAAAAGCATAGAGGTTCCTCAAATTAAAAATAGAACTACCATATGACCCAGCAATCCCACTACTGAGTATACAGCCAAAGGAAATCAGAGTGTTGAAGCAATATCTGCACCCCTATGTTCGTTGCAGTACTATTTACAGTAGCCAAGATATGGAATCAACCTAAGTGTTTATCAGCAAATGAACTGATAAAGAAAATGTAGTATATATACACAATGGACTATTATTCAGTCTTTAAAAAGATGAAAATCCTCTCATTTGTGACAACATGGATGACCCTGAAGATATTATGTAAAGTGAAATAAGCCAAATACAGAAAGACAGATTTGGCATGGTCTCAAATGTGTAACCTGTAATAAGAAGGTTGAACAGGCACTTACCACTATGCCCAGCTAATTTTTCAATTTTTTGTAGAGATGGGGTCTTGCCATGTTGCCCAGGCTGGTCTTGAACTCCTGGACTCAACCGTTCCTCCTGCCTCAGCCACCCAAAGTATTGGGATCACTAGCATGAGGCGCCATGCCTGGCTCTATCTGAATTGTAGAACCTTAAAGTTGAAATGGAACATGGAGGTCACCTGGTCAATTTCCTACCTCCTCCTGTAGCACCCTGACAGATTCTGATTATCTAGAATTGAAGAAGATGGATACCACATGCTAGTGTTAAAACATAAAATAGGAAAAAACAACAGGATATAATTGATTTTGAAGATTCCATATCCAAATAAAGATATTTACTGTACTTTCTCCTTCAGGCTAGGCTTGGGATTTGATCCCTGCCTTGTAGTCTTTATCAGTGAGTGGCATGTCCCCAGGTAGGGTGGCATGTCCTCCTGAAATAATGATGGTAACTAATAGCTGTAATCAGAATGATAATTTGAGTCTATGTGCATGAAGTCATAACAGGAGATGAGCCTGTATCCCAGCTCTTAACTGGGTAAGTTTGATGACAAACCCAGATGTCATCTTAAACCCTTACGACCACATTCATTCCCCATGTGTTGGCTCAGGCTGTGATTATTTGAGATGAAGCCTGACTAAAGACTTCTGGTTAATGATGATGAGCTGGATACATACTTCCTTCTGATGATAAAACCATATTAAAGTAAAGGGAAAAAAGACAAACTTTTAGGATAAAGAGAAAGGGAGTAAAGATAAGAACAGCATTTTGGTAGATGGAAAGCAGGTGGATGAGCAGTAAGTGACAGTAGACCTAAGAACACTGGATTATAAGCAGGCAGTGGGAGCATCTAAGAATCAACCCAAATATCACTGCAGATCCTCATAAAGCTCAGGAACTGAAATAACCAGGTTCTTCTGTAAGTGATCGTGAAAGTCGAGCTAGAAAAAAAAGTAGGTTGGTGGAAAGTCAGTCGAAGAACACATTAGAAGCCCAGTTTCTTTCCCCAACCCTGGCAGAGGACAGGTGATTCATTCTTGGGAGAAGGTAAAACACACAGTCTCTTGACTTGAGGGCACCAGGCTCAGCTGAAGGAAGAGACCTTGTGCTAAAAAGATGAGGTTTAAGTGATATATATACCAAATGCCAAGACCCAAGCCTTTTTTCCCCATACCTAGACCCCCCAAGTGTGGCAAGGAGGATTATACCCTTCAGACAGAAAAATAGAAGCATCCTCTCTGAGAAATTTAATACAGCCAAGAGAAAAGACCTAAAGACACTAACATGGAGGAGTACCCAAACAAATGACCTATTTGGATTTGCCTACAGTAAAGCCCCTGGTCAGTAAATTCCACCAAGCCCACCCATGGGCACAGAACTTTTTAGTATCCTATCATTAAATACAAGCAGACAGCTAAGGATCACACACTTTTTTTTTCTTTTTTATTATTATTTTATTTTAAAGATGGGCACAATTCAGGATTAGGTACATAAGTGGTCAACATGCAGGTGAAGTTTGGACTTCCTATTGGTCTTCACTTAACCTAGTTTAGGGTCAGGTAGCTTATTGATATTACGTGCCCCTCTGCCTCCCTCCCTCTCCTGGCAGTGTCCCACTATTGCAAATGCCTTTCTTATAGTATCATGATAAATGTTCAGGAACTGTTTATGAATGAGAACATGTGGTACTCAGTTCTTTGTTTCTATGATAGATCACTGAGTATGATAGACTCTAAATCCATCCAAGTTGCTGCAGAGTCCATATGTTTGTCCTTCTTTATAGCTGCATAATATTTCATTATGTATATACATCACATTATTTTTATTCAGTCCACTTTGAGTGGGCAGCATGGTTGGTTCCATGTTTTTGCTATTGTGAACAGTGCTGCAATAAACATGCGTGCGCAGGTAACTTTTGTGTAGAATGATTTTAGTTCCTCCAGGTATATTCCCAGAGGGGAATTGCTGGGTCGTATAGAAGGTCGATTTTTAAATCTTTTAGAAATCACCACGCTGTTTTCCACAGAGGTTGTACTAGTTTACACCCCTACCAACAGTGTAAAAGTGTTCCCCTTTTTCTGCATCCTCTCTAGCATCTTGTTTTTGAGTTATTGATAATGGCCATGCTGACTATAGTTAGGTGGTCTCTCAGTGGTTTTGATTTGCGTTTCTCTGATGATTAGTGAGGCTGAGCATTTTTTCATATATGTGTTGGCTGCTTGTATGTCTTCTTTTGAGAAGTGTCTAGTCATGTCTTTTGCCCACTTTTTAATGGGACTGTTTCTTGTTTTTTTTTTTTTTTTTTCCTTTTGGCATGTTTTAGTTCCTTGTAGATCCTGGATATTAGACTTTTGTCAGATATACAGTTGGCAAATATTTTTTCCATTCTGTTGGCTGTCTCCCCTCTCTCGATGGTTTCTTTTCCTTTGCAGAAGCTTTTCAGTTTGATGAAGTTCCACTTGTCTATCTTATATCTTATGGCATGAATCACACACACATTTTTAAAAGACAAAGCTAAAATAGACATTAAATATTAATGTAAAGGATACAGAGATCACGCCAAATGACTGAATAATAATTACGGTGTTGGATCAAAGTAAATTTTCAAATATGAATGTAAATATAGATGTTTCAAATATGGGTTAAAATTTATTTTTTTGCTACTCAGTGAAAAAACAGATTGTGAATGGAAGGGCTGAGAAAGGTAAAATAAATATGTACAATTACAGCAGAACTCTTGTTCAAACAACAATTGTATTTACCTGGCCCACAATAGATTTGAGTACAAGCACCAGCTTCCATGACATAGAGAAAATCCAGAATGTAAGAACAGAGCAGCATATAACTGGAGAAGATAAGCTCACTAAGCTGATATTAAAGCAACAAAAAGAGAGGATTTTGAAGATTCCAAATCAAGAGGGGTTATGTACCCACTGCTCTTATTCCCTTCAAATTAGGATTGGAAATGGGCACTGCTCTCTAGAAAACCACTATGGTGACTATAAGAACCAATGACTGAAAACACATTTTAAGACCTGTCTTTAGATCTCTGTGGTTGTAGTATCTAAAACACCACTGAACGAACATACAGCATTTCTTGGTGTTTGCACTAAACTCTATAAACTACTACAGCCTGTGGGTCAAATCTAGCCTGCCATCTGCTTTTGAACAGATGGAGAGCTCAGAAGAGTTCTTTTAAAAAATTAAACTTTGTATCTTGAGATAACTGTAGATTCATATGCAGGTGTAGGGAATAATACAGAGATGCTGTATGTATATCCTTTACCTAGTTCTTCCCCCATCCCCCCCAACATCCCCTCCCAGTAGTAACTGCTTCAAACTCATAGTATCTTTTCTTAGTGCAAGCAGGACACTGACACTGATGCAGTCAAGATACAGAACAGATCACAAGGACCTCTTAATATCTCCTTTTATAGCCACACCCCCATCTGTAGCCCCTGGAAACTACTTCTCTGGTCACCGTTTCTAGAATTTTGTCATTTCAGAATGTAACCTTTTGGGATTAACCTTTTTTGCTCAGCAAATTCTCTGGAGAGCCTTCCAGGTTTTGCATGGGTCAGTAGTTTTTTGTTTTTTCTATCTCTGAGTACTGTTCCATGGTATGGCTGTACCACATTTTTAAAAAATCATTCACTGTTGAAGGATATATATCTGTGTTGTTTCTAATTTGGGACTATTATGAATAAAGCTGCTCTGAGCACTCACACATAGGTTTTTTGGTGAACATGTCTTCTCTGCGATAAATACTGAGGAATATAAATGCGGGGTCATATGGTAGTTGGATGTTTTGTTTTTAAAGAAACTGCCAAACTTTTCCAGAACTGAATTCTATACTCTGTTAAGTCTTCCAATCTGTGGTAAGTTTTCTGGGTTTTGTTTTTGCCTCATAATTATGGATTGAATTATGTCCCCCCCATTCATATGTTGAAGAAGTCTTAAGCCTCATTTCCTCAGAATGTGAGCTACATGGAAATAGGGTAATTGCAGATGTAATAAGTTACTAAGATGAAGGCATACTGCAGTTTGCCCCTAGTTCACTCTGACTTATAAAGGGGGGAAATTAGACACAGATGCACACCAGGAGAACACTGTTCTTTATGGCTGCGTAATACTCTATTGTGTATATGTACCACGTTTTCCTTATCCAGTCCACTTCAGTGGGCAGAGGGTTGGTTCCATGTTTTTACTATTGTGAATAGTGTGGCAATAACCTGCGTGTATAGCTGTCTTTTTTGTAGAATCTGTTTTTTCTTAAGTACTCATATATTCAGTATTAAAAATAGTGACTGAACTATATGTTTTTGTTTTCCAAGCTCTGATACTGTTCCTGACTCATGCTTTATTGATGATTATTTTTTTATTTTTATTTTTATTTTTTGTTTTGAGTTGGAGTCTCACTCTGTCGCCCAGACTGGAGTGCAGTGGCCGCTCCTGGCCACCGCAGCCTTGACCTGCTGGGCTCTGGTGATCCTTCTGCCTCAGCCTTCCAAATAGCTGGAACTACCACACCTGGCTAATTTTTGATTTACTGTAGAGATGAGGTCTCACCAAGTTGCCCAGGTGGGTCTCGAACCCGCGGGCTCAGGCAGTCCACTCACTTCAGCCTCCCAAAGTGCGGGATTACAGGCTGAGCCACTGAGCCCGGCTATTGATGATTATTTACAGAGCTTTGTGTGTGTGTATATACGTATGTATTCATTTATATGTATATATGTACATACGTGTATATAGAAACACACATAGATGGATACATATTTATTCTCCCCAAAATCTTGGGTAAAATTGTATTAATATAAAACCTTTGGTTATAGGCTGGGTGCAGTGGCTCATGCCTGTAGTCCCGGCACTTTGGGGGGCTGAGGTGGGAGGACTGCTTGAGGTTAGGAGTTTAAGACCTACCTGGGCAACAAAGCCAGACCTCATCTCCACAAAGAAGTAAAAAAATCAGCCGAGTGTGGTGGTACATATCTATAGTCCTGCTACTCGGGAAACTGAGGCAGGATGATTGCCTGAGCCCAGGAGGTCGAGGCTGCAGTAAGCCATGATCTTGCCACTGCACTTCAGACTAGGCAACAGAGAAACCCTGACTCAAAAAACAAAACAAAACAAAACAAAAAAACCCACTTTGGTTATAAACTAAACTTTGTATCAAAGAAACCATCAAGAGAGCAGGGAGACAGCCCACAGACTGGGGAAAAATATTTGCCAACTGTGTATCTGGCAAAGTCCTAACATCTAGGACCTACAAGGAACCCAAATATGCCAAAAAGAAAAAAACAAGCAGCTCCATTACAAAGTGGGCAAAAGATATGAATAGATACTTCTCAAAAGAAGACATATGAGCTGCCAACAGATACATGAAAAAATGCTCAGCCTCACTAGACATCAAAGAAATACAAGTTAAAACCACACTGAGATACCACCTAACTCGTCAGGATGGCCATCATCAATAACTCAAAAAACAACAGATGCTGGAGAGGATGAGGGGAAGAGGGAACACTCCTACACTGTCGGTGGGAGTGTTCACTAGTACAGCCTCCGTGGAAAACAGTTTGGTGATTCCTAAAAGATCTAAAAATCGACCTTCCACATGACCCTACAATCCCCCTTCTGGGAATATACTTAGAGGAACTCAAATCACTCTATGAAAAAGATACTTGTACACGCATGTTTATTGCAGCATTATTCACAATAGCAAAAACATGGAACCAACCATGCTGTCCATTGAAAGAGGACTGGATTAAAAAAAAAAAGTGGTACATATACACGATGAAATATTATGCAGCCATGAAGAAGGACAAAGTTATGAACTTCGCAGCAACTTGGGTGAACTTAGAGTCTATAATACTGAGTGATCTATCACAGAAGCAATGAACTGAGTACCACATGTTCTCACTCATAAGTGGACCTTGAACAATTATCATAATACTGTAAGAAAGGAATTGGCAGTAGTGGGAAACTGCCAGGGGTGGAGGAGGTGGGATTGGCAGTAGTGGGAACTGCTGGCGGAGGCGGGGGGTTGGGGGACACACCTAATCAACAAGGGTTCCTGCGTAATGAACATTTGTATACCTAACCCTGAATTGTACCTCACATCTTTAAAATTAAAAATTAAAAAATATATATATTTGAAGCCAAAGGACTATTTTAGTTTGATTACTCAAAATTTTATCTATAGAAGACACTTGGTAATGATTTGTTAAATAATATATCTCAGCCAAAAGATAGGTTTAAGATTAGAAAAGGTTTGAACTTAATCATTACTGACCTTTTTTTTCCTCAAGCTGATAAAAAGAATTTCCAAACTGCAATGTTTTTGTTTTCATAAACAAACTAACGAATCATACCAAATGGGAAGACTAATAGTGCAGTTCTTTTCTATTTTATCATTTTAATGTATAAAATTTTGTAATAAAGAGAGATCTGTTGTGCACACCTGAAGTACAACATAAAGTCTACTAAGCATAGGTCTTTTGGCATCATGTTATAATACTCTTTTATGCAGATGCTATGGTCTGAATGTTTGTACCTCCCTCCATTCATATGTTGAAATGTAATCTCCAGTGCAACAGTATTAAGAGGTGGGGCCTCTTAATTTTTATGCCTTTTAGTGCTTCTGCCGTTTTTTGTTTCATCTCTTCCACAGCCTTCTTTTATTGGTGCCCTCGTCCATTCAATTTGTTTTTCTTTTCCAAGAACTTGTGCCTTCCTAGAGTCTGAAATGCTGGCAGCAGAGATGCTAACAAGGCCCAAGCCTGCTTCTGCCCACAGACCTGGACTCTCCCCACTTGAATGATCCATTAGGAGTCCCAGCATGACGCTCACAGTGAACCCTCCTGGGACAGCACCCAATGATAGAGGTTACACTTCACAATTTAAATTCACACGTTTTCCTCCTTCCTTCCTTTCCTTCCTTCCTTACCTGCCAAGGAAGGGACAAAGTGCTAAAGGACCCTACTGCTGTTTGAAGTGATCCACACTAGCTTGGATATGGACAGCAGACAACACCTCTCTAGATAAGAGCTTCCTGAACGTCATTTACTCCCACAGACTTGAAAGAGCTACTCCCCTAACAGGAATAACTCATCGGGGATAATACATATTTGGCTCTGCGTGCTTCACATAAAATAAGGATTGAAGCTTTTCACTTCTCTGATCGACTGTCTTTTATCAGGCATGGTGACCTTCTGTCCTAGTTTGTTAAGGCTGCTATGACAAAATATCTTAGACTGGGTAATTTGTACACAGAAATTTGTTGCTGACAGTTCTAGAGGCTGGTAAGTCCAAGTCAAGGTGTCAGCAGACTCACTGTCTGATGGAGGCCCCTCTTCATCAATGACACCTACTAGGCTCTGTCCTTAGGTGGAAGTGGCAAACAAGCTCTCTCAGGTTATTTTATAAAGTGCTAATTCACCCTCAGAACAGGGGGTCACCTTCTCCTTTATCCTGTGTATGCTTAGCAGGTGTGTCCTGGTGGAAGCAGCATGGACTTTGGAGCTCCACAGACTGGACGGTTTCCTGGTATTTGACCTTGGAATATTATCACTCACTCTTCTATGTCTCAAAATAAAATGGATCTAATTCTTGCTTGATTCAGGGTTATTATCCAGATTAAATCCAGTTTAAAAGGCACAAATCACCAAAACTGAATCAAGAAATAGAAAATCTGAACGGATCCATAACAAGGAAAAAAATGATAAATATTAATCAACATTTTCCCACAAAGATGAATTTCACTGGCATTTAAAGAAATGATGCTAGTCCTCTACTCTTCTTAAAAATACAGGAGTAGTGAAATCTTCCCAACTTGTTCTATGAGGCAAGAATTACTTTGATATCAAAGCCAGACAAAGACATAACAAGAAAACTACCGACTAATGTCCCTTATGAATATAGACACAGCAATTCTCAACAAAATATTAGTAGACCAAATCCAGTAATACATAAAAAATTATACATTGAGTAGGATTTATTCCAGAAATACAAGATTGCTTTATTGTTTAAAAAAGTTAATATAGTAAGAGAGGGGACCCCAAAAGCCTGTGATTTTATTTATTAAAACATTGTGTATTTATTCTTACATGTTTAAACTTCAGTCACCTTCAAAATACTCTGTTTGATGCAGTATACCTATCGAGACATTTTTTCCAATGCTCAAAACAATTTTTGAGCTCATCAATTTTTATGCCTTAAAAGTGCTTCTGCCGGTTTTTGTTTCATCTCTTCCACATCAGCAAAATGTTTCCCTTTGAGGACTTTTTTCATCCGGAGAAACAAAAGTCGCTTGGGGTGAGACTGGGTGAACAGGGAGAGTAGGGCACTGGGTAATGCCATTTTTGGTCAAAAACTTCTGAACACTCAATGCGGTGTGGCAGGTATGCTCATAAATCACCCATTATAAAATGGGCAAACGTGTTGAAAGAATCTCCAAAAAAAAAAAAAAAAACATTCACTGAAGCCGATGGAGGGAAACCTGAAGTAAAAGGAGCTCGCCCTCCAAAAGATAATTTCAGGTTTTTTTGGGTCACCCCTCACATACTAGATTAATAAAGGAAAAGCCCATGTGATTATCTGTAAAAAAACACAGAGAAAGCATTTAACAAAATCTAATGCCCAATCATAAAAACTCTCAACAAACCAGGACAATATGGGAACTTCCTCAATCTGATAAAAAACATTACAAAAAGCCTACAGTTAACATCATCCTTAATTGTGACAGACGGTAAGCTTTCTCTCAAGATCAGGAACAAGGCTTAAATATGTCTGCTTTCACTACTTCTAGTTAATATTGTACTGGAGTTCCTAGCTGGTACCAATCAGGTAAGGAAAAGAAAGAAAATGCACTCAGAATGGAAAGGAAGAAGTAAAAAAAATCTTTATTTAAAGACACAATCCTTTATGTAGAAAATTCTAAGGAACACACACACACACACACACACCCTGCTAGAGTAAATAAGTTTAGCAAGGTCGCAGAATAAAAGACCAACATACAAAATCTGTTGTTTTTCTATATGCTAGCCATGAACAATCCAATAGTTAAACGTTTCACTTGTAATAGCATCAAATAGAATAAAACATTTGGGAATTAATTTAACAAAAGAAGCATAATATTTGCACATTGAAAACCATAAAGCATTTCTAAGAGAAATTAAAGAAGATCTAAGTAAATTGAATAAATGAAATTTCATGTTCACAGATTGGAAGACTCAATTATTAAGATGGCAATTCTGCCTAAATTGAAATTCAATATAGGTCAATTTGGAGGGGATTGCCATCTTAACCCCTATCAACATCCCAGCAGTCATGTTTTTCTTTTTTTTGCAAAAATTGACAAGATGATCCTACAACTTAAGTGGAAATACAAAAGTCAAAATCAACCTTGAAAGTTGGATGATTTACTACTTCCATTATAAAAAACTTATTACAAAGTTACAATAATTAAGATTGTGTGGTAGTGGCATAAGAAATAACATATAGATCAATGGAACAGAAATTAAGAGTCCTGAAATAAACCCTTATATTTATGGCCAATTGATTTTTCAACAAAGGTGCCAAGACAATTCGATGGGGGAGAAAAGAAGAGACTTTTAAGCAAATTGTGCTGGGACAATTGGATATTCACTTGTAAAAAGATGAATCTAGACCCTTTCACCATACAAAAATGTTAATTCAACATGGATCATAGATCTAATGTAAAACTATAAAACTTTTAGAATAAATTATGAGGGAAAAGCTTCATGACCTTGGGTTTGGCAGATATTTCTTAGATATGATACCAAAAGCATAATCCATTAAAAGAACAACAACAAAACCCCCTGATAAATTGTACTTTAGCAAAATTTAGAAGTTATGTGTTTCTAAAGACACTGTAAGAAAATGAAAAGTCACAGACTGGGAGAAAATATATGTAAACATGTATCTGATAAGGGACTTATATTTAACATATATAAAGATTATAACTCAACAAGAGAAATAACCCAATTATAAAATGGGCAAAAGATTTGAATAGACATTTCACCAAATAATATATGTCAACGGTCATGAGCACACACACAAAAATGCTCCACATCATTAGCCATTAGAGAAATGCAAAGTAAAACCACAATGAAATACTACTTAAAATATACTGAAATGACTATAATAAAAAATATGGAGGGCACGCTCCAAAAAAACCCAGAATTACCTTTTTTGGAGAGCAGTCCCCTTGTAGTACACTCAACATTTATTCCTCCAGATCAAAGGGTCAACCAAAATTTTTATCTGGAAGTTTTGAGAAGGTTGTGCCATGATTTGCAGAAGAAAAATTCCTAGTTGTGGCAAACAGGTGATTGGTTCTTCTACCAAGACAATGTACCTGCTCACACCATGCTGAATGTTCAACATTTTTGACAAAAAAAGGCATGCCCTCCATGCCCCACCCTCCTTATCCACCTGATCTTGAATGAAAAATGTCTTGCTGAATTGGAAGAGGTGAAACAAAAAACAACAGAAGCACCAAAAGGCATCAAAAGTGATGAGTTCAAAAACTTTTGAGCAGTGGAAAAGCATCTTGTTAGGTGTATCGCATCAAAAAGAGAGTAAGTACTTTGAAGGTGACTGAAGTTTAAACGTGTAAGAATAAATGTACAGTTTTTAATCAATAAATTCTGTTTTTGAGGTCCTCCTTGTGTATATAGTAACAAGTATGGGAGAAATTGAAGCCCTGCTGGTGAGAATGTAAGAGGGTACACCTCTTGAAAAACAGTCTGACAGTTTCTTTTCAAAGTTAGACATGAATATACCACATGACTCAAAGTCTACTCCTAGGAAACTACTCAGTAGAAATGAAAATATACATCCACACAGGGACTTATATGCTCATACAGCCATATTCATAATATCCCTAAACTGGAAGCCACTCAACTGTCCATCAACTGGTGAAATGGATAAATGAAATTGTGGCTTATTCATACAACAGTATACCACTGAGCAAAAAGAACAAAATACCAACACAGTATGAACCACAAAAACATTATGCTAAGTGAAAGAAGGAAGAAGGAAAAGACTCCACATATGAATCCACTTATATGAAATGTCCAGGTAAATCTATAGAGACGGAAAGTAGCTTAGTGACTGCCTGGGACAGCGCATGGGAATGGGGGTGGCTGACCACACAAAGGCATCAGGGATCTTTTTGCCATGACAAAATGTTCCAAAATGGGACTGTGGCAATGGTTGCACAACCCTGTAAAGTTAATCTAATCATTGAATGATACCTTTGAAATCGGTGAATCTTGTGGTATGTAAATTATTTTTAACAAAACTGTTAATGATTAAGTGAGTTTAACTTATGTGTAGTGGCTAGCACATGGTCCTCAAAAAATGATAGTATTATTCTCTGAGGATAAATCTTGTCCTCTGTACTGAGAGCCAGTGCCTCAGGGGGCAAGGCTGACAAGTGCTCATGGTAAGCTCTTGTAATCCTCATAGTCTTCTGACATAGGTCGTATTATTATGCCTGTTCTACGGAGGAGGATATGGAAACTTTGTTAAAGGTCACAGGGCCAAGGCACAGAGAACCGTGTTGCGGGAAGATCTAGCCAGTCCTGATGTACTGAGCACCTTTAAGACCTGGTCCTGGGGCCAGTGAGGTGGCTCTGAGGGTCTCTTTAGTTCTGTGCTTGACCCTGCTGAAGCCTTCTCTGTTTGAAACCTTGCTAAGTGAGCTTTTGTGGTGTGGAGGAGGTTATAACCGTTATCCGTGATATGGTTTCTGTAGGAAGTTTATTCTGTGCTCAGGTAACAATAGAGCAAACCTGTCTCTCCTCCACCTCGAGTCCCCCCTCACCCCCCCATCCCCTCCCATCCCCCAGCATCTGGCAGCTCTTTGGCCTGTGTCGGCCAGAAGGGTAGGAGAGGGAAGTAGAATGGGGGAGATGGTCGGCCTCACTCCCTCCTTTGAACATTCAACCACAGCTGCTTGCTTTTTATCTTGACTACGGTACATTTATGTTGGACTTGAGCATATGATTGCTTTTGAATACTGAATCCTGCTGTTAAGCAAAAAATATTGAAAACCCCGGTTTTAAGAAAGCTGGTATCTAGTGGATGCTGAACTAGTGATTTAAAAGAAGTTTGTTTATGGACTTGAAGTAGTAAGCCCTAGGGCAGATTTGCCAACCGACCTGGACACGTCTCAAGTTCATGCTGTCTTGATTACTAAGTTCTGAGAACAAACACTGCAGCCTAGATCTTTATTTCACCAAACCATTTTCAGTTGTGTCTGTACCGGAAGATAATGAAATGGTATTCAGCTTTAGGAGATTATGAAAATATGTATATTTAATATTTTTCATTGTTTGCATTCGCATTAGGGATGCAAAAGTTTTGGAATATGTTTATGGATCACGCTTTTCCTAAAGAGTTTTTCTTCCCATCTTCTAAAGATAACACTGAAAAAAATTTATTTTCTTTATGTCCAGGTGAGAAATTACTAAATAACTTACAAGTATCATAATACTTATTATCTTCCCCATGTGAAGCTTCTGTGGATACCTCTGCTGTTCTGTCATTAAACATGGCTTCTGTGGATACAGCTTTGTTTGCCACCTACTTTCTGACAAGGGGTGATACTGGGAAGTAGTAAGAGCTGCAGCCAGGAATCAGAATGCCAGGGGTTTTCTTTCTGTCTCTTGCTTACTTTCGAAGTTCCTTAACAGCTCTGATTCCCAGAGAAAGGGTTACTAGCCTTGCTGACTTCACAGGCTTGTTTTGAGTTTAATGAATAATACTATGTATTATGGGCTGAATGTTTGTGCCCACCCAAGATTCATAGACAGTCATGCACCACATAACAGTGTTTCAACAGATAGCATATGTGACAGTGTTTCTGTAAGATTATAATACCTTATTTTTACTGTGCCTTTCTATTTTTAGATATGCTTACACAAATACCACCGTGTTACAAGTATCTAGAGTATTTAGTACAGTAACATGCTGTACGTGTTTGCAGCTGGGAGCAATAGGCTATACCACACAGCCTAGGTATGCAATAGGTTTGTGTAAGTACAATCTCTGATATTTGCACAATGACAAAATCACCTAACGATGCACTGCTCAGAATGTATCCCAGTCATTAAGTGACACACGACTGTACTGAACTCCTAGCCCTCAATGTGATGGTATAGGAGATGAGGCTTTGAGGAGGCAATTATGTCATGAGGGCTTGAGTCCCCATGAATGGGAAGAGTGTCCTTATAAGAAGAGACATGAGAAAAATGACTTTCTCTCTGCCATGGAAGACACAGCAAGAAGGCAGCTGTACACAAGCCTCACCAGATACCAGATCAGCTGACACCTTGATCGTGACTTCTCAGCCTCTAGAACAGTGAGAGATAAATGTTTGTTGTTTAGGTGACCCAGTTTCTGATATTTTTGTTATAGTAAACTGAACTAAGAAGTCTTTTTTGCAAACTTCAAGAGCTATACAAATACATGTGGTCATGTCACTTAAAGTGAACGATGCTCTACATTTTTCACACAAAAATGATACTCGCTATCTAGAGACATTATTACTTATCTTTCAGTATGTTTCTTTAAAAGAAAATAGAAAATTATAAAACTTGTAGGACTTACCTTGAGTTTTTTATAATCTCTCTCTCTCTCCCCCCATATATATATACATATAATTTTCAAAGAAAGAATAGAATATTGGATTGTCATTGTTATATATTTATAACTTCAGTTTTATTGTTTACTACCATGCTATTACTGTTCTGTACAGATTTGGCATTTATGTTTGAAGTCCATCGAATTTTCTGTTCCTTTATTATATTAAAAACAGAGGTGATTACAAAGGAGAATGTAGCCACAGCTATGCTTTATCTTTTCTTTCTCCTTTCCATGTCCATGAAATAATGAGCACTAATGGAAAGCATTCATTTATCTTTGGCACATATATTGTAAGTGTGTAAATTGGACATTCCATGTACTGTCATTATGTCAAAATATGTTACAAAGTTGAATGTAAAAATGGCAAAGCTGTTTCTTTTTTCTAAAATAAATGTTAGGATGTTTACACAGCTCAAGATATTTTTTTCATTGAAAAAAATCCTTGTGTTTTCAAACCTAATGCAACTGAGCTGCACTTGATTCGTTTGTGTTTGAAACACAGCATTCCCTTTCTTTTATTTTGTGTTGTTGCGGAGGAGTTTTTAGTATACATGATCCAAGAGGGGGAAAAAATTGCATATTTAATTCCAAAATATTCTTTAGACTGGGAAAAATATCTCTTCGAGTAGTCATGTTTATTTTATAGTAATGCTACAGCAGAACAATTTAGCATGTTAATGCAGAAATGCAAACAGCTTTATCAAGCAAAATACTATTTTTTAGCTGCCTTAAGAAATTATTTACTTAAGAAAACAGATTAAAATTTCTCAGTTTCATTAATCTGCTTTGTAAATATTTTGCCAGAGTTTTTTTTTCTTGAGGTGAGGGAAGCAAATAAAAAAGTTTAAAAGCTCATATGTGTCTATTTTGTTTTTGCTCGGTGTATTTATTAAGAGTAAATTCTGTATGTCTTTGCAGTTCATCAATATGTGTATTTAGAAGTTTTTCCAGTTCTTTTGCTCGCTGCTCTTCTTCCAGAAGGAAATGCTGTGCAGCCAAAGAAGCTGGGAAGGAGATATCTGGGGGAAACTACAGAGAGAAAGAAAGAAATGTGCATGAGGAATATAGAACTTGTGAAATTTCCATATTTCCAGGTGTGCTTCACCCGGACATACTGTCAGCATTGCGACTCCTAGTGAGATAATATGTCTTGGCTGAACTCCCTCTACCAATGTTAGCAATCACCACTAATGAAATCCTCAAGGAACTAAGTAAGACATCACAGCACCATTACGTTAAAAAGCTCTAAAAATGAACATTATTGTATGCACCTGCAAATGTAGGGATGCAACGCAATCACCATGGGATCTGCTTACCACATGCTCCACTAATTTGCAAAGTCAATGACTCTCATTTGAAAATAGGCAACTCTAAAAAGCTAAATTAGGACTGGGCACAGTGGCTCATTACTGTAATCCCAGCATTTTGGGAGACTTAGGAGGGAGGATTGCGTGAGGCCAGGAATTCGAGACCAGCCTGGGCAAATATTGTAAGACTCTGTCTCTCCAAAAAGTAAAAAAAAAAATTAGTCTACTAGAAAGGGCCATTATGCTGGTGTGTCTCTTGTTTGTCCTATCACAGTAGAGAAAGTCTCAGCAATGAATGTCCTGATTCTGTCCTTCATGGCGGCATGAAAACGATTTAACTGTTTTGTGACCTGTTTAGTACTTATTTACAAAAAGTGAAAAGCGAAAACTGTGGCTAAGGAATAAAGGATATATTAGATCATTTTACAGTCCTTGTTTAAAACAATTATTTTTAAAGTTGGGGAAATGTGTACTTTAATTTTCCAGTTCTATGGTCCCTATATTCTTCTTCAATTTTTGTTTTGTTAGGAAGAATGAGACTTTATGAAGTGTTTGAGGAGGCAACAATCTGTATACATGAGAATTGTTACAGGGGAATTTAGTTCTCTAGTCTGGTGCCTGCCAAAACTAGGGATCATGGGAAATGATAGTGGAGTACTGCATACTTACCTAACTCGAAGCCCAGCTGTAGCTGCTATACCAGGTATTGTATCTTTACTAGAGTAGACTATCAACAGCCTGCAGTACATGGATGCTCTGCTGATCTGACAAATGCATTCTTTTTAATATTCAGTGAGAAGGAGGAGAAGTAGTAATATTCACATGGGGTGACCGACAGTATATAACCATGGTTTTGCCCCATTATGTTAATGATGCTGTCACATAAATTCTGAAGGGGCCTGGACCATCTGACATTCCAAAGACTATCAAATAAAACCATAAATTAACAGTAACATCCTCTTAGAAGACTGGGTAAGCAAGAAGTGGCAAGTATGTTAAAGGCTTGGAAAAATGCATGTGTTCCGAGGGTGAAAGATAAATCCCATAAAAGATTCAGGGGATTGACAGAGGATTAGGGCTAGGGCTAGGGTTTTTAGATGTCCAGTGCTATGGGGCATGTCAGGACATCCTGGGTAAAACAAAAGCGAATGTACCTTGAAAATACTTCATCTCTAGGTGGAACCACTGAATAATCTGATTCACTTATTGAATGACAAAAGAATTTTTTTTAAAAGCAAGCCAAGAACAAGAAAGGGTTCTGTAGAAGGTTCAAGATAGGGTACAAGCAATCCTGCTACTTGAGTCAAATGACTTGGCAGATTACATACTATAAGAATCTCTGCTGGAGAAAAATGCCCTATGCAGCCTCTGTCAAGTTTCAGTGGGAAAGTTGTGTGCCCTTAATATCCTGGAACAAGGCTATGCCATCTATAGCAGAAACTTGTGTGCTTTATAAAACAGTTCCTGCCCTGCTGTTGAGTCCTGGTTGAGACAGAGCATCTAGCAAGTTGGCAGGATGATTTAATCTAGTCTCTGTCTTTGGCTACCCCAGGGGAAATTACACATGGCCCCAGTAGCCTGGTCTCCCCTTTCACCAAAGGTAATCTAGCTACTGTTGCTGTTGAATGTCTGACCTGCTTCAGTAGAAACCAAAGCTGAACTCCTGATATGGCACCATCCCCCAGGGAGACCAATCAGCTTCTTGGTGGCAATTTGATTACATCATATCCCTTACAAAGTTGGAAAGGGCAATGCTTTATCCTTATCAGAAATGACATGCATTCTATGGGTTTGCCTTTTCTGCCTGCGAGGCCCTGGCCAGCACTTCTATCAGAGGGCTTACAGATTTGCTGACATGACCTTTAATAGTAAAGGTACCTATTTTACAGCAGAAGTGAGGTCATAACCATGGTATCCATTGGTACTAACCACACACAGCACTATCCAGAGGATGCTAGCATTATAAGCTCTGGGACAGGAGCTTGACAGCACAGCTGAGACACCAGCTTGGAGATTACATCCTGTGAGGATGTGATATAGCCTTTCAACCAATGGCTGTTATATGGTGCTGTGTTTCCAACAGGTGGAATACATGGATCTGGGGAAAAAAAGGGAGGAAGTAGGAGTGGCTCCACTGTCTATCACTTCTGTTGACCCACTTGGAGAATTCGTGCTTTCTATCTCTGTATCTTTAGGTTCAGTGGTCTACAGGTCTTAGGTTTTAGAGGGAGGATACTTCAACCAAGAGACCTGTAAGAGCTCCACTAAACTTAGAGCTTTGGCTGCCACATAGTCACTTTGGATCCTTCATGCCAACAGTTCAGACACAGAATAGAGCCTATATATCAAATAACTGATCCTATATCATCATGAAGAGATGCTGTAAGAATGCTACTACATTACAGAGGCAATGAGGAATGTTTTTGATACTCAGACAATGCACTGAGGTGTCTTGGTACTCTTTGGTCCAGTTTTAATTATAAATGGCAAGTCCAAAAACCACATCCTAATGAGGACATGATAATCAGGAGCTCACCCCGTTAGACAAGCCACTTGAACCAACAAAGAGCTGGATGAGGGGGAGAGGAATGTGCAGTGGGTGAGGAGATGGGAAGTGCAGAATCAGAGGCTGTAGTTTGTCTCACTAACCTCTCATAAGTTTTCCCAGGAATTATGACCAGCCAGAATCTTTAAGAAGATACTCCTGAAGGGAATGAACAATATGGAAGAGGGTAGACCTGAATGGTGCAAGATGTGAACTATCATGGATGAGGCCAGTCCCCTACCTGGAGCCCCTTTCCCTAGGCTGGCGCATCTCTCCTCCAGCTGCTGTGGGTGTTGGCTGTTAACAGCTCACGGCTGACTCTTCTGGAGAGTCCTTGGCTGAATTGGAGGCTCCTGCCTCATTTGGGAAGCTACAGTCCCCCTCTGCCCATTTCTTCCCCTGTCTGAGGCAATGACTATTTGCCACAGGGACACAAAACACCTGGCTTCTTGCCTCCGGGGTGAGCCAATGCTGTGGTGGTATTCATGCTCCAAGCTCCTTGGGAGACCAGGCCAAGACCACTTCCTTGCTTACCTCTCCTCCCCTCTCCTGCCTGCCTCCTTCTTGGTCCTCCTTCTGAGAATACTCCTACAATAAATCATCTTCACAAGAACCTCATCTCAGGTTCTAGGAAACCTGGCCTCAGACAGGTGACTTCCTAGATTCTGGAATGAGTGACAAGTGACACTGGTGCCATTTACTGAGAAAGAAAGAAAGGCCAAAGAAGCCATTCAGAGTAAGGTCTTATTTATTTCTGATTCCTCAGGTTCTAGCACAGATCCTGAGCCGGAGTATATTTTCAATAAACTTTTTGAGTTAGTACATAAATGAAGAAAATGCATTTGGTTTTGAATGATGCTGAGTTTGAGGTGACTTGGGACTCAGGTGGACTTGGTGATAGTGGGATACATCAACCCATGTCGCAGAAGACACATCTGGATCAGAGATACAGGTTTGGAAGTTATAGATGACAAACCATGAGATTGAAATTACGAGGATATGCAAGTAAAATAAGAAGAAAAAGTTTAAAATGGAGCCCTGGAGAATCCTTCATCTCAGGCTCCCACCCTTCGGCCATATCCTTGACATTGTCATCAATGAGAACTGCAATATTTACTGATCTTGATTTACCTCAGCTACTTATCATCCTTTTGGCTCACTTAGCCTAGTGCTCCCACACCAGCATTTCTTTGGCCTCATTTAGACACCCTCCTTTTCACTATCCATCATCTTACTCATTCCCTCCCTTCCCTTCTGACTCTGCTTATACTCCACATCCATCATCATAAGCAGAATCAGCAATTTGTCCCTCCCTGAATGAATACTATCTCTATCCTACTTACTTGGTAAAATCCATCCCTAATTAAACTGACCCATCTGCCTGGGTCATGTTTGCACCTGAGCAGCAGAATGCTGGGGCAGACAGGTAAGAAGGGGATTAAATTACTGCATGGAAGCCGGGCTCGGTGGCTCAGCCTGTAATCCCGCGCCTTGGGAGGCTGAGGTGAGTGGATTGCCTGAGCCCGCGGGTTCGAGACCCGCCTGGGCAGGCGAAACCTCATCTCTACAATAAATCAAAAAAATTAGCTGGGCG
>CAUYQG010081768.1:0-14552 GCA_963574415.1 Tarsius wallacei | reverse complement strand
CCTAAGTGCCCAACTGGATAAAGAAAATGTGGGACTCAAAAAATAAAATTTATTTATTAAAAATTGTGTGTTTATTCTTACCTGTTTAAACTCAGTCACCATCATAGTATTCTCCACTTGATTCAATACACTTATCGAGATGTTTTCCCACTGCTCCAGTCTTTGAACTTGTCAATTGTTGTGCTTTTTAGTGTTTCTGCAATTTTTTGGTTTCACCTCTTCCACATCAGCAAAACATTTCCTTTGAGGGCTTTTCTCACGCTGGGAAACAAACAAAAAATGTCGCTTGGGGCAAGACCGGGTGAATAGGGAGGGTGGAACACAGGGTCATGCTGTTTTTGGTCACAAACTGCTGAACACTCAGTGGGTGTGGGCAGGTGCGCTCATAAATCACCCATCATAAAAGCAAATGCATTGAAAGAATATCCAAAAAAAGTTCACTGAAGCCAAACGCACCTCTCACAAGAACACTAGCTGGTACACGGATGCCAATGGGTTCCTAGAACATTTACCTAGCAGGGCAAACCTGTACTACAAGGGACCTGCCCTGCAAAAGATAATTTCAGGTTTTGGGGGGTCTCCCCAGTAAATACATTTGTACACACACACACACACACACACACACACACACACCATGGAATACCATTCAACCATAAAACAGAGCAAAAGCATGTCCATTGCAGCAACATGAATGGAGTTGGAGAACATGATCCTAAATGAATGAACTCAGAAGCAGAAAATCAAACACTGCATGTCCTTATTTACATGTGGGAGCTAAATGGCCACAAAGATGGAAATCATAGACACTGGGGAAACTAAAGGGGGGAGGTGGGGAGGGGAGACGAGGGCTCAGAAGTTCACGCTCTGGGAAACAGGTCCCCTGAAGCCCAGGCTCCACCACTCTGCAAGATGTCCACGCAGCAAACATGTACCTGCACCGCTGAATCTAAAACAAAGTTAAATTTTAAAAAGGCCTAGAAAGGGCCAGCCTTCCCTTTTCATCCCCAGCCCAGGCATGGAGAAGGTGACCGAGGACATTGGTAACAAGGATAGCAAGGGAGAGGAAGCAGATCTTGCCTCAGCCGGGCCTGCATATCCAGGCACCTATTTTCCCTTCCCCTTAAAGCAAGGCTCACCTCTCGAGTTCCAGCCTGGACTACAAATGTGTTCACCTTCCGTCCACCTCATCCCGGGAAATGGCACCCTTGGCCAACTCCTAGATCAGATTTCTGGGGGAAGAGCACCCTTGTCACCTGCATCTCCTTGCACCCCCCCAAGTCGTCCCCAAGACTTGCTGATTCCACTTCCTGAATATCCACTCCCCAGACTCTGCCACTGTCTCCTGAGTTGCAGCTGCCACCCTCTCTTGCCAGGCTTACTGTCCTCACCCTGGCCCTCCAAAGTCACTCCTCCACTTAGCAGAGAGGGGCCTTTCAAGCACATCATGAGAGTACGTCCCTCCCCGCTCCTCCACAACCTCCGGTGGCTCCTATTTCGCTCAGAGGAGCCCCTGCCTGTGCCACCCCTCATCTGATGCACCTCCTGACCTGGGCTACATCTGGTTCCTCACACACAGTTGCCTCATGTGCCCCTGGATTTGGGGCCTCAGTTCTCCTGGGAGTCTCCAGGGACAATCTGGTCTCTGCTCTCTGCCCATCTGATGCTTCCCCATAGGACCATTCTCCAGGTGCCTGAGCACCCACAGTTCCTTCCCCTATTCTCACTTGTGGTTCTCAAGAACTACTGTAGAATGTTCTGGAATGCAGTGCCCTGAGATAAGGAGGAGCTGGCCAAAACAGTCTGGGCTCTGCTCCTGTCCCTCCCAGAATGATTTAGCTCAGCAAGTACCATTGTCCCTGGGATATAAAACCCAGGGCAGCCTGCTCTCCCAAGTCTTCAGCTGTGGTGCCAGTGGCACATTTGAGACAAGACTCCCTGCCCCTGGAGCTTTCCTGAGCCTGGGGACTGGCTTGCCATGAGTCCTGGGCTTCTGCTGTCCCTGCTTGACTGTAAGGAATAATTCTGCTTGTGTGGCTTGTTGTAGGCTAGTGTTCTGTCTCCCTGGACTCCTGCAAGTGACAGAAATGGGCACAGCTCCAGGTGCCATGAGAAGGTGTCTAAGGCCAGTAAGCCTGCCCCCCCCACCACCTACCCCCTAGAAGACCACCCAGCCCTGCTTCGACCTCTCCTGCCTCACAGCAGGTTTCTGGTTCCTAACACTCACCGGACAGCTTCACTGTCTTCACAGCCCTCCTCATGCCTGAGGGGGAACCACCATCTGCTTTTGTCACTTCCCATGCATGTGATATCAGGTCCCCTCCCAAGGATCAGGGTCGACTTGGATCGGTGGTGCCTCTCCAGCCCATGGCACAGGGCCCAGCACACAGTAGGGCTTCCATATGTCTGGGGAAGAAGAACAGGAATATCGGGCTGTCTGGAGCTGAATAACTTAGGCAAACGTGGAGGGCCCAGGGGTGATGTCTGTGCACCAAAGCAAGGTAGACTAGGAAGGTGACTGTCAGGTGGGGACTGACGTGTGCAGACCACACCCAATAGGGTAAGGGCTCACACCACACCAGCATCCTGGACCACTCATTAATGGTGTGAGGCAGGTTCACTGGGCACTGGTGTACACCCTGCCCAGTGTACAAGCTGCACCCATTTCTGTCATTTGCATGAGTCGACATGATGGAATGCCAGCATGCATTGGCCCCCTCGATCCTGCATTTCACTGCCACCAGGAAGTGGCTCCTTCACTTCATCATTGGAGGAAAGGGGGGCTCGGAAGCCAGTCTTCAAGTGCAGCATCCCCTGCAGCCCTCAGTGTCAAGGTTGCACGTGCCTGTGGGGCTGAGGGATTTGGGGGTGAGGGGAGAAGGGAGGGAAGCCGACTTCAGGGAGGGAAGCATTGAGGCCATCTTAACACACATGTCTTCAGCAACCACATCGAGTAAGAACGTTCAACCAACCCCCTTCCATCTCCCCTCAGGAGCCCCACACCTTTGCTGCTCTTTCCTGGGCTCTGTGCCCATCCCTCAGCTTCTGACCACCACAGTGCATGGCGTATAGTCGGCTTAATGCAAGCCCAAGGAATTATGAGAAGATCTAATAGGTGGATGACTGGACCTGGCCTCCCTCTGTAGGATTCCAGGGGCCCAGATATTCCCTCTCCCTGACCCTGACAAGATAGGCATGTGACATGGGCGTGGAAAACCTGATGGTCCAGCCCAGAATTAGGACTTAAGATGCAACTCAGAGAGGCAGAAGTGGTTTGAATGCATTTCAGGAACCTCAGTGTCCGAGGCCCCAACGTAGGCTGTGCCCTCTGGCTCAGCAGCCTTGGGCTCCATATATCCTGTGAACAGTTCTCCAAGCTCCCTGCAGACTCTGCAAAGCCCCTAAGATCTTCTGCATTTGTTAGGAATGTGTTCAGCTGTGTGTACCAATCTCCGCTGATGGCTTGAACGTTTGTTTCCTCTGAAACTCATGTCGAAACTTAATCTCCAATGTGGCAGGATTGAGAAGTTGGGTCTTCCATGGGATAGAGTCCTCATGAATGGAAAATCCATTTGCGGATTAATAGGTTAATGAGTCAGTGGAGTAACAAGTTATCATGGGCATGGGACTGGTGGGTTTCTAGGAAGAAGAAGAGAGTGAGCTAGCCCGCCCTCCGAGGGATGCCCTGTGCCACCTCAGGACTCTGCGGAGAGCCCCTACAACAAAAAGCCTCTCTCCAGATGCAGCCCTTTGACCATGGTCTTCTCAGCCCCCAGAACTACGAGAAACACATTCCATTTCTTTATAAATCTCCTAAGTATCCTGTATAGGCAACAGAAAGCTAATAAGACAACCTAATTTCCACGCATAGCCAAGTAGGGTTTTGGTTTTCCTTGGAGGGTGACAGGCCTGAGCGGAGCAGCTGCCTGAGGCTGTGATCCAGGACACAGGCTCCCTCCAGCTCCTGGTCCCCACCCTTAGCACGTGGCATCCACCCACATCAGGCAGGAAGAAGAGGGAAGGGTAAGGGGAAAGGCCCACACCAGCCTTTTGAGACCCACTGAGCAGAGTCTCACATGCATCCCACTGGACAGAGCTGGGTCTGGGGGCCACCTGTGGTGGGAAGCATGTCTGGAAATGAGCTGCAGGAACACGTGATCCCTCTGAACTGAGCGGGATCTGTTAGGAAGGAGGAAGGAGGGGAAGGACACAGGACAGCACCAGAAGCAGCTGCCACAACTGCCTGGACATGCCCCTTCTGCCCAATCCACAGCTGCCTTTGGATGATGGTAGCCATCACCCACAATAGATATATGGGGTAATCCATCTGTCAGAGAGTGCCAAGAATCTTCCCTTGAGGAAATGACAATGGAGCTAAGATCTGAGGGACAATAGGGTGACCATGACAACATAGTGCAGGAGATTCCCAGGCAGAAAGACGGATGCTGAAGGAGAAGACAGCATGAGGTATTTGAGGAAGAGAAGCATGCCAGCATGCCCAGAGAACAGAGATGGGGCTGAGAGAGCAAAGAAAGGGTTAGAAAGACAGGAGATGGCTGGCTGGGTGGCTCAGCCTGTCATCCCAGCACTTTGGGAGGCTGAGGCAAGTGGATTGCCTGAACCCGCAAGTTCAACACCAGCCCAGGCCACTTGGCAAGACTCATCTCTATAATAGATTAAAAATTAGCTGAGCACCTGTAGTTCTGGCTACTTGGAAGGCTGAGGCGAAAGGATCGCCGGAGCCCAGCCGGTCGACACTGGAGTAACCGTGAGCATACCACTGCCTTTCAGCCTAGGCGATGGAGTGAGACTCCAACTTTAAAAAAGAAAGAAAGATAGAAAGACAGGAGAGGTTAGGGCTAGAACCTGAGGGCTGTGCTAAGGTCTGGGAATGCCCCGTGAGCAATGGGACCATCTAGAAGGTGCTTAGACAGGTGTGTGTGTTAGTTAAGTTAGTCCTATAACAAAGAGCCCCAAAAGCACAGTGAATTAAAACAACTAAGGTTTAATTTTCACTCACATCGCCATGCAATGCAAGGTGGCCCAGGGGATCAGCTCCCTCCAGTCGTTTGGAGACCCAGGCTCCTTCCACTCTGTGCACTTCCATCCTCACCATGTGGCCACCATGTCCACCTCAGCATTGCCCAGCTGCAAAAGAAAAAGAGAACATGGGAGGATATGCAGGGCTTTTGAGGATAGGCTTGCAGCACTGCACACCCCTTCAGCCTGCGTTCCTTTGGTCATAATTCCATGTGTGACCTCAGCTAACTGCCGGATGTTGGGAAAGTGGCCTCATGCAGTGCCCAAGAGGAGAGAAGGTGGCATGGCTGCTGCCATACACCAGCAGTCTCTGCCTCAGTTCCCCTTACCACCACATGCCCACGAGGTCCTCCATCCCACACAGAGGAAACCCTCATCCTCTCCCTTTCCCCAAAGGAGACAAGGACCACCCAGCCACGGCATCGTCTGGTGGCCTACGGACCATAGAGAAACGTGTTTGATGCCCTCTTGCACACACACATGCACACCCGAACACAGAATGTGATGGTGGATGGTGGATAAGGCGACCTCAGTAAAAATGCCCATTCCAAAAAGGGAAGAACGGCAGCCCACAGCAGTGAGTGGTGTGTTGCACGGAGTCATCTTGTGGGGCAGGGACTTAGGAGTTTTCCTACCCTGGCGGCAAATGTTCCCTGACTGGACTTTGTCTCTGCAGTCTTGGAGAACTCCTTGTCCATGTTTCTCCGTGTCTCCTTCCACCCTTTTAGGGGTTCTTCCTTATTGATTTCCTCCATGGCCATGTCTGGGCAGAAGCCCACCTTGGATGCTGTAGAGTTTTCACAGCTTCCTGTTCGTGGAAGGTCAGGGCCCCAGGAAGAGATGAAGCTTCAGCCAAAGACTCTTCTCAGTCCAGAATCCCTGTTTTTTGATCAGTACAATTCCCTCCTTACATCAGCTTCTGACCTATTTGCTTCTTGTCAGTTCTGTGTGCCAACCATCATACCACAGCTCCTTCATAGACTTCATGGCTGAGTCTCATGTGTTTTCTCCTACTTTCTTGCCTTCCTGCCTCTTCCTCCCAACTTAAGCATGATGATCTTCAGGCTATGCAATTGAGTGGGAATGTCACATCCTTTGCCTCCTCTTCACTGCAGCCTGAAGTTTTTCACACTCTTACTTCCTGCTGTTTCAGGTCCAGAAGCGACTGGCTTTTCCAACCCTGAAAACCTCTCTCTGTCACCTTATTTTTGGCTTCATGTCAACTGTTGCTCTCCTGAGCTCAACTCTTTTCTGGAAAAACTTACCAAATGCAGCCCATGATGGCCAAGACACACTCATCTGTTAATGCTTTCCAACCATATCCCCTGGAGCCACAGTGTGATCCACCTTGCAAGTTGTCACAGGCAGCAGTCCTCCCAAACATTTTGTCACTTAAGACATGGACTGCCATATTTCAGACTCAACAGCCAATGCTGCATGTTGTAGGTTCTTATTTCAGATTTCCAATTTCTGCGTTGGCTAGAGAAAGCTGGCTGCTGTAACAAACACAGCCCCAAGTCTCACAGCTCCTCACTATAAAGGTCTGTTTCTCACTCAAGTCACAGTTCCAGCGACCTTGACCAAGAAGCTCATCTCCACGCTGTCTCTCAGGGACTGAGGATCCTCCCACTTTTGCAACAGCATCTTCATTGTGTGGACTTGAAGCTCCCTGGCATTGTCCGGCCAGTGAGTGGAGACAGACCATTTGCAGGAAGAGGATGCCTTTTCTGGACCAAACCTGGCAGTGGCAGGCAACACTTATGTCCAGTGCCTGGAACTCAGTCACTGACTGCAAATCAGCCAGAGGGCTATGCCTATCAGTGTGCCCAGGAGGAATAGCCACACCCTAGATTTCAGATGTGAGGTCTGGCAGGGGCCCCCAGAGGCCTCAGTCCATGCTCCCCTTCCTGGGTGCCCCATTCTGCCAGGAGCTTGCCTGTGTGGCCTCCAGTGTTCTGATCCATGGCTGTAACGCTTTCCTCCCCCAGGTAGAAACGGTAAGTCCCTGTTCTGTGCCTGTCCTGTCATCTATATGGCCTCTTCCCAACACTCCTCAATGAGGATGACAATTGTCCCCTTAGCTGATTCCCAGAGCTCGGGGTGTAGGAACAACATCTGACTCATTTTCACACGCCCAGCCTAGCGCAGCGCTGAGCCTGGCATGGAAGAGGCACTGATAGGTGTTGTGTCAGAAAACAAGTTCCAGCCAGGCCGCCAGCTCCCTGCAGCAGAGGGTTCCCTTGGGTTAGTCTCGCCAGCTTGGAAGATGCCCCCGACACCTCTTGCCCCCTGCCTTGCGTGCTCTGAGCCATACCCAGAGCTCCTCACGTGCACTCCAGCTGCAGCTGCAACAACCAGTTCTGCATAGGTATGACCCAGAGCACCTCACGTGCTGGCTCTGATGACCTCTCATGAGTTTTCTGACACTGTCACATGGGACACAGCAGACCCCCAGAGCCATACTGACACATAGGCAAACCCAGAAGTGTGGGGGTGATGCTTCACTCCACGGGGACCTAATCTGTGAGAATGACCCCTCCCCCAAACCTGGGAGGACAAGCCCAGGGTGTGGCCATTCCTCCTGGGCACACTGATAGGCATAGCCCTCTGGCTGACTTGTAGTCAGTGACTGAGTTCCGGGCACTGGAAGCCTGGGAGGACAGTCAGAGGGTCCCCTACAGGCTGGAGCCCCTATTGCCCACAGCATTGATTAGCTTAGTAGTGCCCTCTAGGACTGGCCTTGGGGACCCCTGCCTCACTTGCCCCAATCCTCCACTCCTGGTCCTTGGAAACGCACCCCTCAGAATAAATGACTAGGTCTTGCCCCAGGCTCTGCTTTGGGTGGGGAGCCCAGGCTAAAAGAACAGGTGATTTTTCCTGGATAGGAAGGCCTCTAAGCCCTATCAAATGGGTCTGTTAGGGAAGACTCCTCACTTGAGTTGTGCGCTTCTGCTGGAAAGACAGATGGTCCCTCCAACCACCTGAACCAGGCCAACACAACTGTCTCTGACCTAGTTGATTTCAAATGTCTTTTGCATTCTGAAGCTCCCTGTCTTGGGAACTGTGGCATGTGTCCATCATGCTGTCCGTCACACAGGAGGGGAGGAGCTCAGCATCCAAGGCTCCAAGAACATGCTCTTACACCGTCATTTCCTCCTCAGTGTCCCACCAATACTCACATGGCCATTTCTGCTGTTATGTTAAAATCCTATGTTGAAACTATGACCCCCCAGTACCCCAGAATGGTACTGTATTTGGGCCTTTGAAGAGGCAATGAAGGTGAAATGAGGCTGTTAGGGTGGTCCTATTTCAATATGACTGGGGTCCCTATAAGAAAAGGAGATTAGGACACAGACACAGAAGGAGAGGGTGGCCATCTATAAGCCATGGAAAGAGTCCACAAGAGAAACCAAACCTGCCCACACCTTGACCTCGGACTTCCAGGCTGGAGCTGTGAGACATAAGTTTCTTTATTTTAGCCCCCTGGTCTGTGGTGCTTGTCATGGCAGCCGAGGCAAGACAGATGAGCCCACCCCACTCCACACCACCCCCCACCCTCACAAATGCCTTTTCAGTCTCCTTAGCTCAGCAGATGCTGCATCTCTCTGGCCTTCCCATGCCACCCCTTCAAGCGTTCCTCTCCAACTGAACCTCTTCCCTGGCTGGAGACATATGGCAGCCCCTTCCTCCACCTGTGGGACCGGACAGCCACACCTCACTCACGGAAGAGCGTGGTGCTATTACAGTTTGGGCATTTCAAAAAACAGCTCTGCTCAGAGAACATTCTGGCAGATGGAGCTCCAGCTGCCCCACTCCCCTCGTAACCAGCTCCGCCTCTGGGCTCTCAGAGTCGCCTGCAGGCCTGTGGGGGTCACCTCAGAGCCAGGCTCAGCCATGGGACCCCAGACCTCTCCTCCCCAGGCTGGGCAGCCTCGGCCCCTTCCCTGTGACAACAAACAGCACAGTCGTGAGACTCTTTTATCAGGTCAAGCTGGGCCCCAGAGACAACATTGTCACTGTGTGAGAAGGCCCGTTTTGGGAGAATCCAGAAAAATTTCTGAATATGCAAAGGGCATGCAAATGAGCTGCCCAGAAGCCAAAAGTGTTCCCTTTGGCATCCTTCAGGGATGCTTCTGCGAGTCGATAATGTGCCTGCAAGTGGCCCGGTAGCGGTTGGCATGGAGACGGGGCTTCCATGGTGCTTAAGGAGACATCAGCCCTGAACCAACTATGCTAAACATCCTCTCCCTGCGGTCTCCTTCACCATCCAAGCTCCCACTTCAGCAGGAAAGAGGGTGATCCTGGTCCCTAGAGATAAGAGTTAGACTGTGAGTGCTGTCCAGCTGAGATTCAAGAGAGCTGCCCCCAAAACGAGGACAAGTTTAGAGCCACACAGGCCTACGTTTAAACCTTGGCTCCCAAGTCGCCAGGTGCTTCTGTCTTTATTTCTCACCTGTAAAATGGCTCAATCTTGGGGAAGCAGTCCTGGGGACTCACCAAGCTGGAGGGGTCAGCCCCACCCCACCCAGCACACAGTAAATGCCCAGCAAACCCTTCTCCCTCCCTCCTCCTCCCTTCACTCAGTTTAGCTCCAGAGCTGGCCTATGAGACATCCTGAGGCAAGGGACTTATAGCTGAGGGGTGTTAGCTAAGTTCCTGGATGGCCTCTGGGGCCTGGAGTCAGGGTCCAGACCCACAGCCTGTGGCCAGGGACGCCACACAGACCTGTCCCTTCCTGCGGACAGAGCCCAGGTCATCTCACCCACCTACCCTCCTGGCGGAATGACAGCCAAAGCTCCCCTAGCAGCCTGCCCCTCTACCCCCTTTCCACCTTCATGGGCCGGGCACTCACCCTCCAAGCCTTCCCCCACCAGGCACTGTTGCTTGCTCAGTCTCCACTCCAGCACAATTGCCCCACCCAGTACAAAGGCTCAATAAGTTTTAGATGACTGGGTGGGTGGATGGTGGCAGATGGGTGGGTAGATGGGTGGGGGGGTGAGTGGGTGGGTGGGTGAGTGGGTGGCTAGGTGGATGGATAAATGGAGGAATAGATGGATAGATGGATGGATGGGTGGTTGAATGGGTGGATGGGTGGGTAGATGGAAGGATAGAAGGGGGGGTGAGTGGGTGGGTGAGTGGTTGTGTGTGTGGATGGATGGATGGATGAAGTAGATGGGTGAGTAGATGTATGGAAAGGTGGGTGGGTGGTTGGGTAGATGAGTGGAGATAGCTGAGTGGATAGATGGATGGATAGGTGGACTGGACGGATGGATGGATGGATGGCATATTTTCTGAGAGAGCACTTGCCCAGAAACTAGGACTTGGAACAAGCACTTACTGAGGCAGAGCTGCCAGCCTCCTTCAGCGTCCAACTTCTATACGCAGAGGGTCCTAGCCCACAGATGCTCCTGCCTCTCCCCACTTCCAGCCACTTCAGGACAACCCTGCAGACACTGGGGCGATCGTGGCCAGGACCCCTGAGACAGCCTCTCTAAGCTGAGTGACCTGTCCCTCCAGTGCTCCACAGGAGGTAAAATCTCTCCTGTCCAGATGCACCCAGCCTATTCCCGTCCTTCTTTCAAGAATCCCTGCTGCAGTCTTTGGTTCCGAAGAGGCAGAGGCAACAACCAGCTCCCTTCTTGCAAGCTCTATGCCTTAGGTCATGTGGCCTGGGCTGTATATTCTAGCCCGGGCCACGTGCAGACGCTTTGGTGACCCAAGAGCAGGAGTTAACGTGTACTGCTAGCCCAATCCACTGTGCAGGTTTTCTGCCATGGTGACAAGACCACCAAGAGATGGCTTTGGGCCATCTCCACCCAGCCCAGCCGCCCTCCGTTTCTTTGAGCAGCTGTGGGCAGGACATGGCCGTGTTCTCCAGTGTAGAGGCCACAGCAGAGGGGGAGGTGGGAAGGGAGGACCGCACAGTGTCCTCGTGGTGAGGGCCTGAGTTGAACCCTGGCTCTGACCCCCAAGTGCTTTTCTTGCCCCTTGCCCTGGGCCCAGGGCCCAGTCCCCCTCCAGTCAGAACCTTCCCCAGCATTCAACCCTACTGCCCTACCTTGCCTCCAGGAATCACTGACAATGGACAGGACGCAAGTGTGTTTTGTACTTTACAGACAAGGAGACTGAGGCCTGCAGAGGAGACGGTCCTGGACTACCACATGCCCCCCCCCCCACTGACCCCCAGCTCTGCAGAGCTGAGCAGGTGCTGGGCGAGGAGCCAGGCTTCTGGGAGCACTTCCAGGTGAACATTGCTCCCCGGCGTCACACGGCCGTGACCCCGGGCCCCGGCAGGGCGGCTCCTGCCTCCATGGACACCTGCATGTTTCCGAGATCCCAGCTGTGAGGAACATGCTCCAGTGTCCCTCACAGCAACATCTTTGCCTCCGACCAATGCTACTGCCATGGAATCGGTGTCTGGAAGCAAATCGCCTGTTCGGAGAGGGTGCACCTTTAACGTGTGACCCTTGACACTGGCTCCCACCCCAGCAGCTGTGTCAGCTTTTATGCAAAACCTTCTAGGATCCAAAGCAACCCAGGCTATGCCTCTTTCCTCCTTTGGGCATAGCTCCCGAGCCTTGGATGGGCTGATGCCATGTGTGGAAGCAGGATTTCATCTGGAGGACTCTAGGGTCAGTCTTATCTCCTCCGGTCTCTGTCACTTCCGGTGCATTCTGGAGCTGCCATGTCAGCCCCTCATGGTTCTCCAACATGCCAAACACACTCCTGCTCCAGGGCCTTTGCACATGCTGTTTCCTCTGCCTGGAATTGCTTCCCTCAGATAGCCTCCACCTGTCTTTTTCTCCACAGCTCAGGTTGAATCTCCTGAGAGCCTTGGCCTGCTCACCTGCCACCTCTCTTAAATGTACCAGCTGCCCCCATCTTTCAGACCCTGTTTATCTTCATCACCTCATGATCACTCTGGGGATTACATGTTTGCCTGCCTGCTTCAAGTCCAGCTCTCTCAGCTCTCTCATGTTTGCCTGCCTGCTTCAAGTGCAGCTCTCTCAGGCAGTGGCTGAGGGTCAGCCTTGGTGTCTCCACAAAAGCAGGGACTTTGTCAGAGCCATTCCCTATGGCTCCTCAGAGCCCAAACTGGTGCCTGGAAATGTGTATTAAGATAACTCTGAACTTGGAAGCAGGTGGGCCGGGACCCAAGAGTGGGCATGACTGCTCTCTTGCTTGACAAGACACATGACAGCAGTCAGGGACCAGGCAGTGTCACGTCCATGATACCCTGGAAACGCACAGCCACCGGCAAGTTGGACTCATCCCCGCCTTGGGCACACTGCTGAATGAAAACCAGCTTGGCCCTGCCTTCTGCAGATACCTGTGAACACACCGGCGTGCAAAAGGGGCTAGACAGGCAGGGGACCGGCTCTGCGGAGGGCACTAGACAGGCATGCTCATCTGCCTTTGGTTTTCCTGGGGCTCCTTCCCCCATAGGCTGCCTCGACGCCCCCAAGCTAAGTTAAAAGAGAGCATTTAAAGAGGCGCGTGGCCTGTGTTTCTACAGCCCAAATGGGCCCAGGACGGGGGTTGCCAGCTGGACTCTGGTCACAGGGTGGGCAGCTTGACACCCGCAGCCCTCCGCGGACGTAGCCCCCATGCTCTTGTGCCCTCTGGTGGCACTCCTGTATCAAAACTTGCTCTGCACAGCTTCCAGCCCAGGAGGTCCCGTTGCCTCCGCTTGACAGATGGGGAACCTGAGACTCAGGGAAGGGTGCCAACCTACCCCAGGGCTCACGGCTAAGCAGCTTCAAAGCTGGGGCCCAAGCTCGGAAGACACATGACTGAATGCAAGTGCCAGCTCACAGCCAGTGCCCCCCACCGCTCGCCAAGCCTCAGCCCCAGCCATGCGCTGCACACATCTCACCGCCTTCCCGTGATGATGGGAATTAGGCTCAGAGGGGGCAAGCCACTTGCCTGAGGCTGCACAGCCCACAGCTCCCACTGCACTCTCCAGCCTCCACAGCAGGGGAGATCTGGAGGGAGCTGGAAAGCGAGCCATCTTTCTGCTCCTGAAGACGTGGAGAGGAAACTGAGGCAGGTGTGAGCGGTTGCTAGAAATGGCTAATGACCCCCTTCCCAGACAAACCAGCCTCCATGTCTGACCCTCTCCAGAGACTAGGGCCTTGGGTGGGGACTGATCAAAGGAGGTGCTCCCAGGGCCACAGAGTCCCCTGGGAAGCCCAGAGAGGGCTACTGACTTGTCCAAGGTCATGCAGCTCACCAACAGCAAGGCAGGGCCCTTGGGCCTTGCCCCTCACCCCAGGCACAGCAGGCACACAAGAGGTTGCCAAGGAGAAGGAAGGAGAGGGCCTGCGTCTTCCAGGCAGAGATTCTTCATGTCTGGCAGTCACGTCATCCCTGCGACTCCACAGCCCCTAGTCACTGTCCCGTCCTTCATGACTTCATCTCTTGGCTGGGCCCCAGCATGGTGCCTGCTTCCTGGAATCAATACCTCCTGGCAGTGCCCGGGCCCCCATCTTCCTGCCCCACCACCGGCCGCCCTGCCCAGCCCATCGACCAGCCGAGCCATTGCTCCATCAGGCTGGACACGGGCCCCGAAACCTTCAGGGAGTGCCAGCCGAGGCCCGCCATGGCAGGCGTCTGGGCTAAGCTCACCACAGGTAGGGGGAAGGTCTTTCTGCCCCATCAGGGCAGCTCAAGACCCCCCTGAGCCTCAGTTTCTCATGTGCCCAAGTGGGGGATGAGTCCTACTTACAGGTGGCTGTGAGTTTCCAGGGCAACAGGGCACGCGGCAGGCTGCAGGTGCTCAGTCAGTACTAAGCCTTGCCCTTGCAGTCTGGACATGTCATACGGCATGTCCAGGCTCATGGCAGTCGCGCAGAGGCAGGCTGGGACCCACAGTGCCACTACACAGATGGGCAAGTGGAGGTTTGGGGAGGGTGATGTGGACACAGGATTTGAACCCAGCGCCGCCTGGCTTCCACATGCAGCTCCAGGCTGCACCCCAGTGCCTGGCTGGCCAGCCAATTCGACAAGCCGCTCATCCACGGGCGGGAAAACCACAGTCAGAAAGGTCGAGGGAGAGCAGAGGTCAGAGAGCAGGTCAAAGACAGGCGTCCACACCTCAGGCCAGTGGGGACGGGTGGTCAGCAGGGCCCAAGACCTGAGGAGGCTGTGACCGGAGTCACCCACTCATACGGCCCTGAGCATTAAGGAGCACTTCCATGAGCCGACCCCGTGCTTGTCCCCCGGGAGATCGACCTGCCTGCATCGGCTTTCACCAGGACGCTGTGACTTCTCGGAGGCTTGCAAGCGTGTCCCTGCTGCCCGGGCCCCACCAGCCTGAAAGCGTCAGGATGGGGGTCCTGGGAGGGGCAGAGAGGGAGGCCTCACCCAAGCGGCTGTATGCCATGGCCCACAGGAATGGGAGAGGCAGCTCAGGCTGGGCAGACTGCCGGGAGTGGCAGGGACTGCAGAGAGTAGCAGGTGCCCGTTGGAAGGGGGGCAGCATTCAGCAGGGGTGGCCATAGGGGCTCCAGCGA
>CAUYQG010081766.1:0-11705 GCA_963574415.1 Tarsius wallacei | reverse complement strand
TATCTATCTGATGAAAGTGTTTGTTCAGCTTTTGAAGAAGTTCATACACTTCTTAGGCAATAATGGGTTGTTTTCCTATATTTATTATGGCTAAATAGTACATTTTTCTGACAACGTTAGAAAAAAATAATTAGCAATTTTGTAATTATTGGTTCCAATTTCACTTATATTCTCAAAATGAATAACTTTAAGAACTAATCATCAGAGAAATGTAAATCAAAGTCACTTTGAGATACCACCTAACCCCAGTAAAACTGGCCATCATTAATAAAACAAACAACAACTGATGCTGGCGAGGATGCAGAGAAAAAGGAATGCTTCCACACTGCTGGTAGGAATGCAAACTAGTGCAACCTCTTTGGAAGACAGTGTGACAATTTCTGAAAGAACTAGAAATTGACCTTCCATATGATCCAGCAATTCCCCTATTGGGAGTATTCCCGGAGGAATTCAAATCATTCTACAAAAAAGATACCTGCAACATATGTTTGTTGCAGCTCTAATCACAATAGCAAAAACATGGAACCAACCATGCTGGCCATCGAAGCTGGACTGGATTAAAAAAATATGGTACATACGCATAATGGAATATTATGCAGTCATAAAGAAGGACAAACACATGGACTTCGCAGCAACTTGGATGGATTTAGAGTCGATCGTACTCAGTGATCTATCACAGAAACAACAGAATACCATGTGTTCTCACTCATATGTGGACCTTGAACAATTATCATAACACTATAAGAAAGGGATTGGCTTTAATGGAAAACTGCCAGGGGAGGGAGGAGCACACCTCATCAACAAGGGCACCTGCATAATCTACGTTTGTATACCTAACCCTGAATTGTACCCCACATCTTTAAAATAAAAAATTTAAAAGGCATAAAAACAAAACAAAGCACTAAATCAGTAAGGGAGGAGAGGAAAGAATGGGAGGCCATGACAGAGAGAGAGAAATCCAAGCCAAGTTCACATTCTCAGTCTCAGAGGAGATGATACCAGGACACTAGTCAGTAAAACACGTATCAGATCTTGGTTTATGAAGAGAAGACAATATGCAGAATTAACAATGACAAATGTTTCATCAAGAGATATGATCTCATAAAGAAAGTCCGGGCAAGGGTGGCTCAAATTCATTGGGCCATATCTGGTTGGCTCAGAGATTTTTCAAAAGAGCAGGATATGTCTATTGCCAATTAAGCATAAACTCATATGCAAATGTGATGTGTGACAAATGTCTTTTATCTGAGAACTCTATCAATAAAGTAATTCAAGTGGCTGTTTTTGTATGCTGGAATTTTAGGAGACCACCCTCCTGGGAAATGAATATGCTAATTATCTTATGTACCTGTGTTCTTCTAGAAATTCCAGAACTATGCACATGATTCCTAATTAAGAGAATGGATCCATCACAAGATTCTTTAAATTTTATTTTCTAATAGCAATAAGTGTATCACTCAATCAACATTGAAATTTTAATAGCTTGTCAGTGATCTTTAAAAAGTGCATGCTGAATCTTTAATCAAAGCAATAAGCTTCTCAAATGTTTCCATCCAGTAGTCCTAAGACTGCAAGGTGAAAGGATGGCACTAGAAAAGGGAAGATGTGTGTGAGAAGACCCTCCAACTTACCAGTGTTTTCTTTATTCACCTTACAATTTATGTTAATGTTGTGTTGAATATCTTCCTCATAACATATCCATTTGAAAATACAATAATAATAAAATGTTTTAGAAATGTATGCCATGTTTATTACATATACTAGTCTCACTTGTGTAAAAAGTCTTGAGCATTTTTACCTCAGTTTTAGACTAAGTCACTGGCCATTGCTCATCCCGACCACTGACAATAACATTAAATGATTATGAGAGAAACCACATTGGACAATATATTGAAAGGATATATCACTAATTATTTCTCAGACTGTTTGGCATTAAGTGGTGTCTTGTGCAGAGTGGATAATGTATAGCTGAGAATACAAATGTGGTTAGAGATGTAGGTCAGAGGTGCACATTTTGAATGTGTGTTGCATAACCAAACATTAAAATAATTCTGTCAAAGACAAGTGTATAAGCTTCCTATTGCTGCTATAACAGATGGCCACAAACTTAGTGGCTTAAACAACACAACAAATTTATCTTCTTACAGTTTTAGAATTCAGAAGTCTGAGATGGGTCTAACTGGCTAAAATTAAGGTGTGAGCAGATCTTTCTAGAGACTCCAGGGGAAAATCTATTTTCTTGTCTTTTCCAACTTCTAAGAGTGTACCTGCATTTCTGAGCTCATGGCTTTTTCCTTCATCTTCAAAACCATCAATTGCCAGTTGAGTTTTTTGAGGTCCCATAACTAAGACAATTTTACCTCCCTTTTCCTCATTTAAAGACCCCTTTGATTGTATTGGACTCGCCAAAAAAATTCAGAGAAATTTTTTTTTTATTTTGTGGTCAGCAGGTTAGCTAACTTAATTCCATATGTATCCCATTTCCTCCTTGCTATGTAATATACCATACTCACAGGTTCAGGGGATTAGGATGTGGTCATCTTTGGAGAGCCATTGTTCAGTCAACCAGGTTAAAATTGCAGCTAATATCACCATAAACTGAACTTCTAGGAGACTAAAATAAATCTGTAATTTTATCAAAAAATAATTGTTATTGAGATGTATTAATTTTATTAGCTATAATGACCAAATAATTCTATAAAGCTTAGAAGTATATTTCATTTTGTTTACTGTCACATATTTTCATAAATATTTATTGTCATAAGTAGGATTGAATATTTTTTAGAATAAGCATAACCTGGGAGCTTGTAAGAAATAACAGAATCTTGGGATTAATCCCACTGAATTAGAATCTGGAATTTTACAAGATCCCCAGCCACTTTGTGAGTAGATTAAACTCTGAGTAGCACTGCTATAGCAATAGTTTCTTATTTAATATAAACATTTACATTAGCTATCTATACATTTCTCTGTTCATTTAATAGTTTGAATGGCCTATATTAATGTTTCAGTGCATGAAATTAACAGCTTTTATAATCATGGTTTTGTCTGTAGAATAATAAATAAACAATTATACTTCAAATCACTGATAGAATTTTAATCTATAAAGATAGAAGACTTACACTCTAAGTTACATCTAGAATTCACCTAGATTTGAAAGTGGTTATTCAGATGGAACCGTAAAGCTGAATGATTGTGACTTGTTTTTTTACTAAGCTGGGTACACTGATTGGATTTGAAGGTATCATAAAACATTTCATACTGTTTGATTATGCAAACATTCAATAATTCTGGGAATTACATTGAGACAGGCATTTGATTACTCTGCCTTTCAAAGGCCAAGGATAAAGTCAAAGCTAACAAGTAGATTTTAGCCAAACATTCACCGAGGCTGAAACTGAGCTCTGTGTGTGTGTGCATGCATGCGTGTATGAGTGCACGTGTGTGTGTGTGTATGTATGTGTAGATTGTTTTGTCTTTTAATATTGACTTGGGAAGAAAACAAATTAAGATAAACAATAACGAAAAGCAAATCAATATAACACTCTAAGCACTCTTGTGCTGCTTAATTTAGAACAAATCACATTCAGTGGGAAACTAGCTGTTTATGGAAGGGCTGTTAAAGAAAAGAGGACTGAGAAATGTATATTGAGACCCCAAGGGGAAAGACTGGGACCTATTTGAAGACGTTAAAGGGGAGAAGATTTTATTTCTCCTAAAAAATAACCTCAAACTGTCCAAGACAAAATAAACTGCTTTAGGAGCTAATAAGTTATCTTCTGGTGTTTAGTTTTAGGTAGAATGACCATTTGAAATGAGTGCAGGCAAAGGGATTCAAATTTCATTTGAATGATTCATAATAACAGCTAACTTTTATTGAGCACCTCTAAGAGTACACTTTTTTTGCTCACAACTTCCTAAGGTGAGTGCTACTGTTTTCTCCATACAGGTTTAGAGAAGTTAAAGAACTTAGTCTAAGTTTACAGGACAGAATTTGAATCCAAGCCCCTCGATCATAGAGCTACAAGACATTTCCAATGAAGCAGGAAGGTTTGGGTCTTCATCACCCCCTCAACTGAAAAAAAAATGCCTACTAGTAATTAGTGTTAAATGGCATAAGATTATTCTAGTTTTTAAGAATGACACTTTTCATTTTGTCTCTTTCAAGTCATTTCATATTTTTCAATAACAAATTATGTGTGTGTATGTGTGCGTACATATACATATATCATATGCATACATACATATAGGTAGAGAGAGAGAGAGAGAGAGAGAAAGAAGAGTGTGGGGTGTTGACACTACCTACTGCAGTTATTGACAGGATAAACAAGTTCATGTAAAACAACTCAAGAGTGCATGGTTTAGAAAAAAAATTCAAGAAATGTTTGTTGAATGAATGAACAAATGAATGAACTTTCCATTTCTATTAATATGTATAACAAAGTTTTGAAGTTAAGAAAAACATTATTTAACTCACTGTGTTTAGTTTATATTTCTTAAATGCCACAGAAATTTGTACCTGAATAAAGTAAGTAATGGAGGTGGTGTGAGGTTTTGTGATCAATTGTAATAGAATTAGCTAGCAGTTCCTATCATCCCTGAAGTGTTCTAGCTGTTATTCTAAATTACAATCTCGATAATGATTTCTGTAAAAAATATGTCATCTTCTAGGTCTTGTAAATGCACATGTATACATACATGCTGGACAATAATTTCCAGCCTCTAAATTATTCTTACTCTGGTGATGGCGTTTTGCCAGATCTAAATCATCATAGTATAATAAAAAACTTATTGATTTCCTTTAGTGTCAATGAAATAATTTTCTGTATAAAAACGGTACATTTGTGTTCCTATGGATGTATTTATTTAAACAAAGAAGATATTAATATTGAAACATCAAGTGCATTTAAAATTTTTTAAAGGCTTTTGTCATTCATGCTGGAGGGATGGTAAAGGAAGTTTAAAATGAATCCTGGAGGTTTCTTATCTTCCTGGCACCTGGCGACTGGGGTTGGGTCTTCTGTCTCCAAGGTTTTTCCTCATTTTGTTCACCTGTTCCCTCTATTGCCAAAGATAGATGCCTTCCATGGTCTGGTCCTCACTTTTCTTTTTAATTGAATTCATTTATTTTATTATTCCATTTAGAGCCCACAGTAGTAATTGATGAGTTTGCTACTTAACATTTTAGTTTCCTTTTAGATGACTATGGCATCTCTGTTTTGCTTTTTGGAAAGCTCCCCTCCCCTCACCAATTCCAAGGGTATTCTCATTTAGAACATTCAGTCTTGGTCAGACATGGAAGTTTTCTGGCCATAGTGATTGGTTTAAGAATGACTAGTTAGAGTCATGACTTGAAAAAAGGCATACTTTTCTACTCACCTTCAGTCTAGGACATTTTATACACTGAGTGTGCCCTGAATGATGGCAGAGACGTGGAAACCAAGTTCTAATAATTGCAAGATTAACACTTATAGAGAATTTACTATGTAGTAGAAACTCTTGTAAACACTGTGCATATATAACTACATGAATTTATTGATCACAAAAATCGTATTTTCATATTACAGTTGAGAAAAATGGGACACATTTAAGAGGTGCCAAAGGACACAGTTGTCAATTGGCAGAACTGGGGTTTGAACCTAAGAAATGTGGCTCCAGAAAGTACATTGTGTTCAGCTCTATCTTCTCCTGCCTCTCCAAGTGCCATCTTTGAACCTGAAGCCAGTTATACTGATTTCACGGAGCTCAAAATTTCCACAAGACACTTTGAGTTAAGTTTGCTATTGCTGCTAAAGGCCAGCTTGGTCTTCTCTGAAGTAAAAACATGTCCCATGTGTTTCTCTCTCATGTCTCATGTGTTTCCGTCTCATTATTTACTGCTTTTATAGAAATAGTCCACTAAATCTATTCTTTCCAGTGAATATTTTCTACTGAAGTCACATTTCCAGCTTGAAGCTATCCTCACTCACTCCAGTCTAAAAGACTGCTCCCTACTCTATAATTACCAAACCTACACCCAGGTAGGTTATACAGCGTTCTCTCCAACAAGTTGAATTCTTTATTTTTAACATCTATGCCATCTTTTACCTAAATAAAACATATGTCCTTAAGGCAAGGGCCGAGTTCACATTTTCCCTCTAATTCCTTAAGGGATGCACTACAAGATGGTCCCTAATAAATACTTATTAGGTATCAGAACTAATCAGGGCATTTAGGAAAAATCTTGTATGTGACTTAAGTACTATGCATTAAGAGAGATCTGCTGTGCTTGGGTATAATGTATAAAAGGGTACTTTAAAATGAAAATGTATTTTGAAAGAAATTAGTCTAGATTTTACTTTGTGTTCCACATATTTAATGATCTTATATTATTGCTCTTCAATGCATAATTTTGCTATATCAAGAATCAGTTCTTATATCCTCAAATAAATAGTAAAGCCTTCTTCCTGGGAATTAATACCTCATATCTATAGCATTATAGTAGTCTTCCATAAAACATATGAATTTTGTGTATAGTATGTATTGTTTCATTTGAGCTTCACAACAACATTGTGAGATCAGTTCTATTACTTCTACTGTAAAGTTAAGGAAAATTTGATTCAAGAATAAATGTCTGCTAGTGAGTGGACATCTAATACTATGATGCAAACTTTTGACACCTACTTTTGAGCTCATTCCAGTCTTCTAATACTTTATGACCAAGAAAGTATCTACCACTTAGCAGATGCTCTATAAATAGGGATTTGTTCAACTGACTCTTATCTTAATTATTAAAATTATATTCAGTATGTTACGCTGAATACTACAATATACAATAAGGTGTTATACCAAACAGACTTCTTTGCTGTCCTCAAGGAGTTCATCATGCAGTTTTTACAAAAATAAACCATCATAAACACATATGTGTCCTTTTCACTCACCAGAGTTGGTGCAGATCTGAATATATACTAACCACAAGCACAGTAGACAAAAACAAAGCTCAAAGTTTGCAAACGGATTTAAAAATTAGCAATCTAAACTTAGAACTGCTCATTGAATCCCCACTGGCTAATTTTGATTCTGGAGCATGACAAAGCTGATAGCTTGTCACCATTCAGTGCTTCTAAATAGTGATGATAATTTGAGAGCTTGGAAGTTACAGCTCAAAGTGTGAGCTATCTGGAGGAAGAGGAAAATCAGCACTGCTGGGAATATTTAAACCTGGATACACATAGGCACAGGCACAGGAAATGTAAACACATATAAAAATTTAATTCTAGAAATCAGTCATTCAGAAGCATTAATGGCCCATAACTTTAGAATAAGAGGTTTCTTTTAGGACTAATTTATTCACAAACTTATTTTTAGATTAATAAGTAAAGTGTGGGCACATTAATTCAGGTATTTCATTAAATGAGAGCTATTTGCTTAAATAACCTGGCATCCTTCTCCGCCTCCTGCCTTTTAATATTTTAGTTTAAATAAATCTCCTCTGTTTCTTATGATTAATTCCTTTGGTCTCTTTCAAGTGTGAAGCCATGTCACTTTCTCCTCATCTGTAAGGGTTATTGATGACTATCGCTGAATTACAGCACCTGCCCTCAAAAGCAGGAGGTGGTGTGTTAACTGGCTGAATGGATTCCAACTCCTCTACTTGGCTTTCTGTCTCTATTTTTCCCTTTTATGCAAAAGTGCTTTCTTTGCTCTGCTTCCTTAAAGCTGGATCTATCACTTACCAACCATAGCCCCGTATTTGCATTTTGCCAGCAGAGCTAAGAAGGCCAATCTCAGGTGGCAACAAACTAGGACAACCTCCCAGGTTCATTTGCTTTTTCATCACAAGTTCAATCTTCTTAAATTCCACTTCAAATGAAATCCCCACCTGAGTTCTTTTTAAACTAAGATCAGACCCAAGAACATCAAGAACATTCACAGAAATTATATTTGTTTGAACAGCTGCTTGGAATTGCTATCCCTTTAGTCAGAATCTTCTTTTATAATCTCTTGGTCAGGTAGCTAAAAGTTCAAATTGCTAATATTGAATTAAGAATAAATGATGCCACGGAATGAAGAGACATTGATTTTACCATTCCCTGGTCATTTCTAAGTTCCTTCTAGTTTCAGTGCTTTAAGTATCATAGATTTATCACATTTAATCTTTCAACCTCTTTTATCTAATAATTTTGTCTGATTATTTCATCCTTTCTATATTAATTTTAAAAATAGACAGTGGATTTGAGGCTCTAACCTTAAAGCTTGTAATGTACTCAGCATTATTCTTATTAATATTTTCTAATTTATTTTTCCTTTTCAATGCCAGTATTCTACACTAGATTTAGTATTTATAACTCAAATTATTTATTTGTAGAAGAGTTATATTACCGTAATATAGAACTCTCTATGTCTATGTAATACTGTTGGAGTTTATTTGACATTCGTATCAAATATGTCAAGATGTTTTAGGATTAGCAAATCTAATATATAAATAATTTTATGTTATTAGAAATTACAGTAGAAACCAACCAACCAAAAAAGTCAAAACTCTATGTATTTAATAAAACCCAGGGAAGATTGCAGTATTTGTTATGGTAATCAAAGATCAATGGGTCTAATTGATGGGTGTAAGGGAATGGTTCCAGCAGGAGGTGCCCTGATTACTTTTCATGTCTCCATCTAGGCTTATGGGTAAGGCTGGACCACAGTCTTATTGGACACTTAGCAGAACACCTTGCAATTTCTGCTGAAGCCATGGGAGGTATACCGTCTGAATGGCCACAGTAGGACAACTTCTTATAACTCTTGCTCCTCCGCACTCAACCTTAGGCAATAGATGCAGGATTCTAGATAAAAGTCTATAAAACTGCTAGGCTGTAGTTTAGTGTTGCCTTCTCAGTAGGGGAGACAGTTTGCAAGGCCTCTTTGGTTGACTTACCATGTGACACTAGTGCCATGGGGAGCTAACACCATGCTGATCTTGCTTTTGCTGTGTGTGTAACATACTGTCTGAATACAGTCAGTTCACTATTTCCTTACCAGTCAAATCTAGCAGGTGCCATAATAATCCCTGTGACCCTGTTAATCATCCTGCTGCTGTGTACAGTTGTTTTACTGCTTAGAAAAATGTCAAATGCCTTGACGTTCCAATGAAATGCTAAACACTAAAAATTGTCATTTTTTGCAGACACCTCAGTACTGGGTCTTCCCACTTGTAACTCTTCTTCAGTTAGTTCTTTCTTCCACTGTGCTTTAATATAACTTTATATTTTATCATGTTTAACTGAATTGATAACGCAATTGTTTTCCATATCTCTTGTCCAACCAGTGAAATTATTCACACTGGAGAGTATTATTTGTTTTGGTACCTCAGATTCAGCATAGTATAATTAATTCAACAAATGAATTAACAATAGTAACAGCTAATATTTAATTAATGTTGCCTAAGTTCCATATAATTTCTAAGTCATTTAATTACTTAATTATCATTATAACTCTATGGGTTTTATGCTAGTTTTATAAGTAAGACAATTTAGACAAATAGACAGAGGAAGATTATATAGCCCAAGAAAAGACAATATGATTAGTAATAAGCAAAGAAGTAAACAAATAAAATATTTTTGAAAACTATCTTACAAAATATTTCAAAGAAGAAATGGAGACAAAATGTTTTAATTAGAAAAGTGTATGGATATATACATGAAGTTAAAATAACCATTTTATATCCATATACTTTTCTAATTAAAATATTTTGTCTCCATTTCTTCTTTGCAATATTTTATAGGATACTTAGATACTAATTCATTCTTATTTTAACACAGCACCAAATTGAACTGCTCAGATTTTGTTTTAAATGGAATTTTTTTTTAAGTGCCATCTTAAAGTATGTTACAGGTCACATAAATCACCTCTTGGCTATTTACATTAGAATTAACTTAATCTAAATGCCAATATACATAAGAGTCAGTAAATACAGAATATCTAGTGTCAAAAAGTGATCAATTAAGAGAAAAGTACTGTATTTTCCAAATGTCACACTGAAAACTTTGTTATTCTATAATTCTAAGACCAGCATACAGACTTTATATAAATTTAAAATCAAGCATCAGAAATATCGGTGAGTGGAAGCCATTTTTATGCTCAACCGACACAATTTTTATTATTATTTAAAACATTAAAAAAGGAAATTTTTGATGTATTTTAACAGACTGGTGAAGATGGTATTTTGGCAAACTTGTGTGTAAGAAATAAGTCAACATTTTCTAGTTAGAGCAGTTGAAACATCTTCTGATGTTATGAGTAACTCAAACAATGTTTGTAATGTTTTACTGCAGAAAATGTCAGTAATATACATCTATAATATTTTTTTTCCCAAAATACAATGCATTCTTTGAGTTAGTTATTTGAGCACGGTTAGAGCGAAAGGCAACATATTTTATAACTAGGTCAGTAACAAAAATGCTAACTTTTTTCATTTCATATCTCTAATTCTGTTAAGGAAAGGGAAGAGAAAAATGCTCCAGATTTTCAGTATTTTTCTGTCTTCAATTTTATGGGAGGCACTGATCAATAGCATAAACAAGTGACATCATCTATGAATATGCTATCATATGCATTATTAACATTTCCAAAGTAGATCAAAGAAATATTTGTGTTTCTGAGATTCCATGGTATTTTAGCATGGTACTACAAGCTGGCAAACAAATGATGAAGGTAATTTTTTCCAGTTACAACTAGCCAAAAATGACTGAAGTGAACTCAGAAATCCACTTCCCCTTCTTTTTTTTGAGTAGTTGAATCTCTCTTTTCAATTTTTTTTAAACATATTTTTTATCGTAAAATTGTGGGGTACAGTTAAGGGTTAGGTATACAAATGTGCATCGTTCAGGCACCCTTGTTAATAAGGAGTGTCTCCCCATACCCAGACAGATATTGACTACTGTTAGTCCCACCTCCCTTCCCCTCCCTACCCCCCCCATAGTTTCCCACAATGGAATACTATGCAGCCATAAAAAAGAACAAAATCATGAATTTCGCAGCAACCTGGATGGAACTAGAGTCTATAATACTGAGTGATCTCTCACAGAAAGAAAGATCTGAGTATCACATGTTCTCACTCATATAATGAACCTTGAACATCCAATATAATACTACAAGAAAAGGAATGACAGTGGTGGGAAACTATGGAAGGGGAGGGGAAGGGAGATGGGATTAATGGCATTCAATATCTGTCTGGGGACAGGAGACACCTCTTACCAACAAGGGTGTCTGAATGAAGCATATTTGTATACATAACCCTTAACTGTACCCCACAATATCAAAATAAAAAATATTGATTATAAAAAAAGTAAAAAGTCAACCCACAGAACTGTACACTTTTAAGTGAATGAATAATGTGGTATATAAATTAAATCGTAATATAGCTATTAAAAATATAAAATAAGATAGGGATCAGCCGGGCTCGGTGGCTCAGCCTGTAATCCCGCGCCTTGGGAGGCTGAGGTGAGTGGATTGCCTGAGCCCACGGGTTCGAGACCCGCCTGGGCAGGTGAAACTTCATCTCTACAATAAATCAAAAAAATTAGCCGGGCGTGGAGCGCGGGCCTGTAATTCCGGCTCCTCGGAAGGCTGAGGCGGAAGGATCTCCGGAGCCCAGCAGGTCGAGGCTGCGGTGGCCGGGAGCGGCCACTGCACTTCAGTCGGGGCAATCGAGTGGGACTCCAACTCAAAAA
>CAUYQG010081765.1:0-10655 GCA_963574415.1 Tarsius wallacei | reverse complement strand
GCAGTGGCCGCTCCCGGCCACCGCAGCCTCGACCTGCTGGGCTCCGGCGATCCTTCCGCCTCAGCCTTCCGAGTAGCTGGAACTACAGGCGCGCGCTACCACGCCCGGCTAATTTTTTTTTTTTTTTTTTTTGATTTATTGCAGAGATGAGGTCTCCCCAAGTTGCCCAGGTGGGTCTCGAACCGGCGGGCTCAGGCAATCCACTCACCTCAGCCTCCCAAGGTGTGGGATTACAGGCTGAGCCACCGAGCCTGGCTCATGTATTTTTAAAATCAGCCTACTCCTTACCAAAATCTGCAGGTATGACCTTCTATAATATAACATTTTAGTCAGTACAAACATAAACAAGCTGTATAGTGAAAACATTCATTGAATCATTATTTTAATAAAAATAAAAAAAGTGACTGATTTCCTAAATTATATTTCTTTAAAAATATTTATTGCAGGGAGGGTGGGGGGCAAAAAATACATATATATATTTATTGCTTGTCCTAGATATTATCTTATTGTACTTATATTGTTTTCTCCCTAGTTTGCCAAGTGAAACCCATAGTTGAATTCATACATTATTACCATTTTTTCTTTTAGCACATTAGAAAGTATGAAACCAATAGAACATTTTATGACCACTTTCAACTTTCATTTAAAATTCCAAGTCCATGGAAAAGAAAAATTAATTTATGATTTCTTTTTACTAGCTTGCACTTAAGTCATAAAAATCTTGCATTTTAAAGAGCTACATAAAGTTAAGTATCTATTGAACTTTATTTCTTAGATCTTAAATGTATATGAATTTTTTTCCTTTGAACTGAGAGGTGGCATATTGTCAAGGAGTAAATAAATTCTGAAATTTATGCACTTTAGAATTTCACATATTCCGATTTTCAAGGAAGCTTGACCTTGGCTAAAGTGCATCACCCAACACTATAATATAATTATGTCTTCAATGTTGGCTTCCAGATTCTTCACTTTCTACAGATACATCATCAACACGAGAACTAAGGACTGTTATTTATGATGAAAATACTTGTTAATTTTTTTGATAATTTTATCAATTTTTCTTCTTGAATTCAAGTATATGTTAACTAAACTATGTTTTTATTTTCTTCAAAATTTCAAAATTCATGACTCTGTCTCACCATTAATATATGAAAGACACTGCTCATATATGTACTAACCTACCTCAATGATGAAGCTTAAAGATGTTGGTAAGAATAAAATTCAGTCTCCACGATGTGGATGTAAAATAAATAATCATCGAAAAAAGTTTGATGATTTAAACTTCAGAACACATTAAACTTAGAAAGGCATCAAGCCTGATGATTTATCTCAAAATATCTAGCATTTTAATGTGCATTTTGGATCTTATGTGATTTGTGTGAGTGAATTTTATTATCAACAAGTTTCATTGGATAAATAGATTACAAGTGTATATAAAACTGCTTTTAACAATATTAAGGGTAAATAAGTAATGCTTTAAGAAAATCACACTCACTTCATTGATAAATACTTAAATTAATGACATATAACAATTGTCATCTTCTTTTATGCATAAAGGAATGGGCCATAGATGAATGCACTGCTCTGTTATTAAAAATGCATTAGACTGCAAAACCCAACTCATGTAGGAAGAATTAAGAAGTTTTCTAATATCATTAGACAGAACTCTACTTAAATTGCTGCAAAGAATTTAAATACACTTTATAATGTAGCAATATGTATATTACATGACTATGACTTGTTTTTTTGTGAATATTTAACATTCTTTATAACACTACTACTAAACAAAACACTGCAAAAGGACATTATAGTTAAATTTTTAGATGTCGTAATACAGTTTTCCACCTTACCAATAATGACTTAATGCTTAGCCACAGTTTACAAAGTCTTTATGCAGTATACATGTCTTTTCAGTTAATTTAGATTTAACCAAAAGCAAATCAGAAACATTATTCTAGTGAACAAGATTCTAGCATATAGATGAGACATTGATTATATATTGATTTCTTCATTGAACTATAATTTTTTTCTACAAACTTTGTTATAATAGTTAAGAAGGCTGCTTTGAAGTTAATTCCCTAGATATAATTTTTCTCACAATTTGGATAAACTTGGCTATTTTTTCCACCTACACTCTATATAAATTTTCTAAAATGTAACAAAAAAAATAATTGTACCTGACTCTTGGAGTTTTCTAAAGAGTTGTAGGTTAACATATTGTATTGTTCTGGCTGAGTTAGAGTAACATACAAATCACTGTGCTTGGAAAATAAAATATTCATTTACATTAATTCTGACATGCATTGCTGGAAATGTCCTCTGTTACCTCAGGAAACCAGGGTCCCTTCATTTGGTAATGCTTCTATGTTGTCACTAGTCATATGGATTTCAAAGTTCTCTCAACAGGATAAGAGAAGAATGAGCAAGGCGCGCTGGTATGTAATGGCCTCAACCCAGAAGCAACACACATTAGATCTTTCCACAGTCTATTAACTAAAAACAGTTACTTGGCTCAAAAGCAAATGGTTTGAAGGCTAAATCACACATAGAAGCACATGGAATATTAGGTGAGCAATAACTATCTTTACCACAAATATATGTAACTTTATAATAGAGCCTTGCCCAGATTAAACACTCAATATATATTAGCTTTTATCATTATTATAGATAGCACTATGATTAATGTATTTACAGAAAATATTCTGCTAGAGTAAGGTTATTGCATTAAGATTCCTACAAATGCACTTATTATGCCAAAGGTTATAAATATTTGTGGGTTTTTTATAAGGTTGCCAAATTTATTTTGAGAATAAGATTGTTACAAATTGATCACAAGCATTTGTCTGCGTATGTCCATTTCATCAGATAAATGACAATAATTAATATGTTTTTTCCAATATGCCTGTGAGTTTTTAAATCAACTTTCTAATCTACCTTCATTAGCTTAACAAATTAGATTTTCTCTTAATTTGCATTTATGTAATTACTTTTGTGAAGTAGAACATAATTCTGTATTGATGTTGGTCATTAGATTCTGGTCTAGAGAAAATTATCTGCTATAACCTCTTTGCACTCATCTATTCATGTCTGCCATGTTTTCTCTCATGAATTTGTGTTGGTTATTTATTATCAAATATTAATCTTTTATGTGGATGGTGGTTGCAAATGTTTACCTTTGTTTCTCAGGGCTTTTTATACTCTAGTAGCTCTGTTTGTGAAGAAGTTCCTAAAAATATTTTATGTTATCATTTTTCTCTCTCATTTGTTGGACACAATATAAACTTTAAAACTCATTCTTACAATAACTTCATAATTTTGATATTAGTGTCTTTATTTTATTAATTAGAAAACTGAGGTTTAAAGAAGCTACACAAAAACAAAGGCTTCATGGCTTCTGTGTTGCATAATCAGGACTGCAATCAGCACTCTATTTAAGATTGTTTTTCTATCATTACAATATACACATAGCTCTTTGCAGTAAAAAAAAAAAAAAAAAAATTGTGCTCCTCACTTCCCAAAGACACCCATGCCATCATCTCTGCAACTTTTGAACATGCTACTTTATATGACAGAGAAGGACTCTTCGGATAAAATTAAGGTTGTGGCCTAAATTAACACAATGAAATCAAAATAAGCTTATCCCAGATCTTTAGTAGGCTCATTCTGATCACATGCACCCTTAAAACAGAGGTAACTTTCTCCAGCTGGAGTCAAAGAGATCTGGTTGGAGGGTAATCAGAGAGATTCCGAGTTTGAGAAGGATTCAGCAGATGGTTGCTAATTCTAAGTAGGGCCCACAGTAGAATGATCATTCATAGGTATCTTGAAGGTAAAAGTAGACCCAGCTGACATCCAGCAAGGAAACAAGGACTATAACTGAAAGGTAATGAATCTTGCCAACAATCTGAATCATCTTGGATTTAGGTTCTTTCCGGAGCCTCCTGGTAAGCACCTAGCTGGTGAGTCTAAGGTAAGCCTTATGAAACCTAGCATGGATAAATAAGCTAAGCCTATCTAAATTCTGAACTACAGGGCTATGAGATAATACATTTATGTCATTTTTTAAGCCTCTACATTGTGGTGATCTGTTATGCAGACTTAGGAAATGAAAACATCTTCTTTTAGCAAAGTGAAATCTACAATTTAAAAAATAGTACTTCCTAATCTACCTCGCTGGGATATTTTTCATATGTATTCTGTTCTTGTTGTTCTTAATATTGTTGTAACTGCTAGGACATGCTTCTGCACATTTACACAGTAGACCCACAGAGACTGTGCTTTGAGTACTCAGCCTATTTTTACACCTTACCCTGGTCTTCAAGATTGATTGCCTGTTTTCCTGGATAAGGGTGCTAGGCCTGCAGGAATTCGTCATTTAGAGTAATCACTTGACAGCTGCTTGTCCTATAAATGTGAGCCTTTATATTCCCGAGGTATTTTCTGAGGTCTCCCTTGCTTTTAGACTTTATTTTCTATGTGCCTTTTAGTGCTGTTTGTCTCAGGACAATGGTCACATTCACTTGGCTAAAATTTAAACCCTTAAAGTTTTAGAACTTGCTGGTGTGTAAATATAATTTTTGATAATTGTTCAACACTTTCAGTTTGACTACATAGTTGTTAAATATATCATATATTAAGATAATAATTTTCAGCTTTGTAGATGGGTCATTGTTTACCATGTTTTTGGTTATCTCTTTTAAAAATTGAAAGTTTTAATTGGAGAAACAGTAGCATTTCACACAGTTGTAAAAAATAATATGAAGAGATGCCATATATACTTTACCAGGATCTTTCCAATAGTAACATTTTGAACAAACTATAGTACAACCAGCGTCTTGACTTCCATATTGTCAAGATACCAAACAATCCCCACAACAAGAATATCTCCCGTTGCTCTTGTTAGGTCAAACTTACTTCTTTTCCAGCTTCACAGTTTCCTTTAATTCCTGGTGATCACTATCTGTTTTCAATTTCTATAAGAAATTTTAAGAATGTTATACTCATAGAATCATACACTATGCAACCCTTTAGAGTTGGATTTTTTTTTTTTCCATAGCATGATTCCCTGGAAATGTATCTACGCCAATCTATGCATCAATAGTGTATTGCTTTTTTTTTTTTTTTTTTTTTTTTGAGTTGGAGCCTCACTCTGTCACCCAGACTGGAGTGCAGTGGCCGCTCCCGGCCACCACAGCCTCGAACTGCTGGGCTCTGGTGATCCTTCCGCCTCAGCCTTCCAAGTAGCTGGAACTACAGGCGCGCGCTACCACGCCCGGCTGATTTTTTTGATTTATTTAGAGATGAGGACTCGCCAAGTTGCCCAGGCGGGTCTCGAACCCGCGGGCTCAGGCAATCCACTCACCTCAGCCTCCCAAAGCGCTGGGATTACAGGCTGAGCCACCGAGCCCGGCTGTGTATTGCTTTTTATTGCTGAGTAGAATTTCACAGTATAGATTACGACAGTTAGTTCAACCATTTTCCATTGAAGGACATCTGGGTCGTTTCCACATTTTGGCTGTTATGAATGAAACTGCTACAAATTTGTGTGTACAAGTTTCAGTGTGAACATTTCTCTGGGATAAATGCCCAAAAGTATAATTTCTGGGTCATTTGGTATTTGCATGTACAGTTTTATAAGAACCTGCCAAAATATTTTCTAGAGCATCTGCTGCATTTTACATTCCCACCAGCAATGTATAAGTGATTCAGTTTCTACAGATGCCTGTCAGTATTTATTGTTGTCACTATTTTTATTTTATCCATTCTGATAGGTGTGTAGTGATAGCTCCTTGTGGCTTCGACGCATATTTCCCTAATGGATGAACATCTTTTCATGTGTTTATTTGCCATCTGTATATCCTCTTCAGTAAATTGTCTATTCATGTCTTTGACCATTTTGAAATTGGATTGTTTTTTTAATTAGGATTTGAGTGTTCTTTGTATTTTCTAGATACTAATCCTTTGTCAAATGTGTGGTATTGAAATATTTTCTCTTCAAACTGTAGATTTTCTTTTCATCTTCCTCACAGGTCATTTTATAGAACAAAAGCATTTAATTTTATTGAAGTCCAATTTACCTGTTTTTACTTTAATAATAGTACTCTTGATGTCAATTCTAAGAGCTCTTTGCTTACCCCTAGATTCTGAAGTTTCTTTGATATTTTTTTCAAAAAGTTTTATAACTTTACATTTCTCTTCTAAGTTTGTGGTCCATTTTGAATTAACTTTTACACAAGATGTGAGACTTAGGCAAAGGATTTTTTTTTTTCATATTCTATGGATGCTTAAATGTCCCAGCAACATTTGTTGAATGTCTCTTTCTTACATTGAATTGACTTTCCACTTTTGCCGAAAATCATTTGAGAATATTTATATGGGTCTGTATGTGGCTTTCTATTCTGTTGTATTGATCTAAGTGTTATCCTCCTGTCAATATCACATAGTCATAATTATTACTGATTATTATACCTATTTAATAAGTGTTTAAGTCAAGTAGACTGATTTCTCCAGTATACTCATTTTTTCCCAAAACTGGGTAAACTATTCTTTTACCTAAAAATAATCACGTGTGTGGATATATACATATATATGTAATATTGCTAGTATTTTAACACGATTTGCATCAAACCTTTATTAGATTTGGAGAGAATTAATCTCATTATTGTATTTAGTCTTTCAACTGATGAAAATGCCATATCCTTTCATTCATGTAGAGTTGATTTTCTTCTTCAATGCTTTGTAATTTCCTTCATTTCTTTGAGAAACTGTGAATAATGTTGTATTTTTAGCATTAGCATGCACAAATATATTATTAGACATAGAAAAGCAATTGATATCTGTATGTGTATGTTGTGTCCTATGAGCTTGCTAACTCAGTTCTAAGAACCTGTTTTTAGAGGCGAGCGATTACTTTTTTTTTATGTAAACAATTATACTATCTGCAGATAAAGTTTTACCTGGCACAGTGTTTACATCTGAAATCCCAGCACATTGGGAGGCTAAGGCGCAGAATCACTTGAGCCCAGGTGTTAGAGACCAGTCAAGGCAACATAGCAAGAAGTCATCTACAAAAAATAAAAAAATTTAGTTGAGTATGGTGTATTTTTGGAGAGAGGGAGGGAGGGAGAAGTTTTGTTTATTCTTTTCCTATTTATGTCATATATTTGTTTTGTTTGCCTTATCCCACTGACTAGAACTACCAAGTTACTTTAAATAAGTGCTAAGAGGTGACATCTTTGCCTTGTTACCAAGTTCAGGAGAAAAGTTTTCAGTCTTTGATCAGTAAGGGTGATGCTAGCTATAGATTTTTTTAGGTATGTTTTTTTCTTAAAGTGAGAATGTTTCTTTCTACTTATGTTCCATGAGAATTTTTATTTTTTGCTTCATGAGAGTTGAATTTTAACAAATGCTTTTTTTCTGCATCAGTTGATCTGATCATGTAAAGTTGTCAAATTAATGTGTTTAGAATTGTTTGTAGTATGCAATAACTATTCTCTCAATAGTCACTGGTTCTATAGTAATATGCCTTATTTCATTTCTGATAGTTGTAGTTTTGTTTTCTCTCTTTTAGAATCTTTGAAAATCAGTCTTCGTAGAAGTTTGTGGATACATTGAGCATTACAAAAAATTACTTCTTTGTTTAATTTATTTGTTTATCTATGATATACTTACTGGCTTATACTCCTTTTATTATTTCCTTATTTATTATCGCTTTGACTTTGTTTTCCTCTTCCTTAGTAGAAGTTTTATTATCGATTTGATGTTTTTTCTTCTTTTCTAATATATGAATCTAGAGCTATTAATTTTCTCATTAGCAATGCTTTAGCCATGTCTTATACATTTTAATGTAACATTTTTATTTTCATTCAGTTCAATGTATTTTTAAAAAAATTTTCCTCAGCTTTTCTCTTTGACTCCTGAATTAAGAAATGTGTTGTTTCGTTTCCAATTGCTTAGAGATTTCCTTGTTATGTTTTTTAAATGACTTTCAGTATGAGTCATTTATTTGGATAAAACACTGTGATTGATTTATTTTTGTCAAATGTATTGAGACTTATTTAATTGCTTGGGAAATGGTCTATCTTTCATGGATACTTGAAAAGAACATGTATTCAGCTGTGTTTGGGTGAAATATATTATAAAACTTAATTACATCGTGTTAAGTTCTTTTATATTTTGCCTCTTTTATAACTAGTTGTTCTATCAACTATAAGTATAGCCTATTTCTTCTTTTAGTTTTATCAGTTTTGTGTCACATCTTTTTCAGGTTTTTTTTTTGGAACATATACATTTAGAATTTCTTTTTGTTTGTTTTAGTAAACCTTTAGTATTATATAATGCCTGTATTAGTCAGGGTTTTCCTCAAAAACAGAACCAAGAAGAACAATATATATATACATGTTTATCTTGATATAACAAGATAAGTGTATATTATATAGTTGGTTCTCATATATATCAGATATATATATAAGATATATCTATCTATATCTATATCAATATCTATATATATCCACACACATACATGCACACACTCATATATGTGGAAATAGCTCCAAATACATGTGCATGTGTATAAGAGGGGCAAGGAGAGAAGGAGCATCTTTTATTCAAAATACTTGAGCCCAGAAGTGTTTCATATCTCATATTTGTTCTGATTGTGGAATATTTGAAAATTCATACACCTTGAGAATGGGACCCAAGTCCAAACACACAATTTGTTATTGCTCATGTACACATTATAAACATAGCCCAAAGGTAATTTTATACAATATTTTAAAATAAGTCTGAAGAATGAGAACCAAGGAGTGCAAATTCAATAAATCTCCATCTGAAGACAAGAGAAAACTTATATTTTTCAGTTTAGCCGTCAGGCAAAGAAAGAGACAATTCTCCTTTCTTCAACTTTTTTTGTTCTATTCAGGTCTACTAAAGCTTATGTAACTCTGTCAACATTCATGTTGAAAATTTGATTCCCAGTGCAGCAATAATGGGAGCTGCAGGCTTGAAGAGGTGGGAACTTGTGAGTCATGAGTCACAGCAGCTTCACCCTCATGGGCAGCTTGGTGCCTTTCATGTGTTAGTGAGTCTGGCTCTCTCAAGACTGGATTTATTCCCAAGGGGAATGAATTACTTATCATGAGAGTGTGTCATTATAAAATATGGATCACCCTCATGTTTGGCTCATTCACATGTGTCTACTCTTCCTTTTAGCATCTGCCATGCTATAATGTAACACAAAAGCCCTGACCATAAGTCCGCAACATGCCTTGGTACACCCCAGCCTGAAGAACTCTGAACTAATCAAACCTCTTTTCTTTATAAACTATCCAGTCTCAGAAGGCCATCTGCTTTACTCAGTAAATGTATTTAAATGCTAATCTCTTCCAGAAACACCCTCACAGACACACCCAGAAATAACATTTAACCAAATAACTGGGAGTTTTGTGACCCAATCAATTTGTCACACAAAATTTACCAACACAATGTTTCTCCTAGTAAATTTATTTGCTCTCAGATTTACTTTACCTAACATTAATGTAGTCTTTCCTATTTTTATTTGATTATAAATGGGATGATATATCTTTTTAATTCTTTTACTTTAAACCTGCCTATATCATTATATTTGAAATGAATTTTGTGTACACATAATATAATCTGAACTATCAATCATGAACTTTTAGCAATAATATAATGATCAATTTGTTAACACATCATGCTGTTTAGTGTCCATGTCTTTGTGGGTTTTTGAGGAGCTTTGTTGGTGTTGATGTTTATTTTTATTTCACTGTGGTCTGAGAAAGTACACGGCAAGATTTCAACCTTGTGAAATTTGTTATACTTGATTTATGGCCAAGGATGTGGTCTATCTTTGAGTACCATCCATGTGGTGATGAGTAGAGTTTATATTCTGTGGTTGTTGGGTGGAATATCCTATAGGTATCAATTAAGTCCATTTGGCCAAGCATCACGTTGAGTTTCAGGGTCTCCTTGTTGATTTTTTGTCTTGATGATCTGTCTAAGGTGATGAGTGGGGTATTTAAGTTTCTACCTATGATAGTGTTTGAGTCAATATCTTTTTTAAGTTTGCCTACAAGCTGCTTTATGAAAGTTGGTGCTTCTATGTTGGGTGCATATATGTTTAGGATGGATATTTCTTGTTGATGTATTGAACCTTTTATCATTATGTAGTGGCCCTCTGTATCTTTTTAAATTTTTGATAGCTTAAATGATATTTTGTCTGAAATTAGGATGGTGACTACGCCTTTCTTTTGTGTTCCATTCACCTGAAAATTTGTTTCCCATTCTCTTACTTTGAGTCTGTGCTTGTCCTTTCTAGTGAGATGGGTCTCTTGAAGGCAGTATATTGTTGCCTGTTGGTATTTTATCCATTTTGCCCATTCTATGTCTTTTCAGTGTTGCATTTAGTCCATTTACATTCAGGCTAATTATTGAAATGTGAGAGTTCATCCCTATCATAGAGTTCTTATAAAGTTGTTGTTCTTCCACTTGGTTTTTTGTCTTTCTTTTGGTTTTGGGGTTGGTTCATGTGTGTTTTATTCTTTTTCCTGTACTCTTTTGAAGAACGTTGTTCTTTTTTCCTTCTGTGTTGAGTACTTTCTTAAGTATTTCACGTAGAGGTGGTCTGGTGGCAGCAT
>CAUYQG010081764.1:0-24414 GCA_963574415.1 Tarsius wallacei | reverse complement strand
CCTTTCTTATAGTATTATGATAATTGTTCAAGGTCCACTAATGAGTGAGAACATGTGGTACTCAGTTCTTTATTTGTATGAGCAATAACTCAGTATTATAGACTCTAAGTCCATCCAAGTTGCTGCAAAGTTCATAATTTTGTCCTTCTCTATAGCTGCGTAATATTCCATGTATATGTACCTCATTTTTAAAATCCAGTCCTCTTTCGATGGGCAGCACAGTTGATTCCTCAGTGCCCTAAAGCCCACTACTCTTCCAAGAAATCCTCATACATCCCTTCTGGGCCTGGTGTGGGTCCCAAATGCAGCAGCACTCCAAAGCAGTCAGCGATTCTCTTGCCTTATAGATTCCTACTTGGTGGTAATTAGAGTACACTGTTAATATCAGCTTTCTCAAGAGTGAGTTGGGCTTCTAAACTTCTCAGCCTCAAGAAACACTTCTACTGCTTTTTGAGGAATCTTTTCTTGGCCCATAGCTAGAAGTTTGTACCTCCTTCCCACTCTCAGAGCTTGGAAGGCTTGGCGAAAATTGCACATCCCTCCCCTCCATCAAGAGATCGCTTCTGTGATTTTTAAAAAAATTTATTTCCATTTTCTGACTCTTCCTCTGTATCCATTATCTAGCTGAGAAGCCCAAGAGGTCACTTACTTTGAAAATCTTTATAACATGATTTGGCACCTTTCCTTGAAATTTTACATCTATTATGTTTTGTTGCCTGGTGGAAACTTCAGGTTCCAGATCATATTACACAAGTAATAAACAAACACGATTCTTGAGTCAATCCTTGAACTACACCCCAAATGGTGTAACATCTGGCTCTACTAAACATTTTGATTTCAGAGTGTGTTATTGTGTCAAAAAATTTGAGGGTAAGGACAATTCTCCTAAGAGTTTTATTTAATTCTTGACTAGCTATGTTATTCAGCATTTGTTAATAAGAGCTGTGGGCATAGGAAGTTCATAAAATAATTTGGAATGAAACCAGCTTATTGAGTGGACATAGTAGATATTTTTTATATGGTAATAGATCGATTTCCCAGCGGTGTTATGTGGTTCTTGACCACAAAGATCTCTTCCAGCACAAGAAAGGGGTGAGTTCATGATTCTCTTTCTAGACAAGAGGGCAGGAAAGTGACTCGGTTATACCAAGCCATGAGGAGACAGAGTATCCCAAATTAACTTCCTCACCAGCTGACCATTCTAAACACAGACTTAATGGGCACCATAATAGCATGTTTCATTGAGATCCGAAGGGATGAAAGGGTGGTAGATGGTTCTATTTTCTGAGTTCAGAATATCTTTAGAGGGTTGCTTCAGTCTAAAGCAGAGAGAGAAGGGAAAGAGAGTTCCCCAGATTTGGCATAACCAGATCATTATGTGTTGCTGGTTGGCCTTAACTTTTTGAGTGCCAAAAGGCTGTGTGTTGTAAGGATATTCCCCTTACTTTTTGAAACTAGGGAGGGAAATAGTTGAATAAAATACAAAAGAGTTTTTTTTACTTCTTTGGAAATTCGAATCATGGAATTGGAAGGCACTTGCTCAATGTTTGATATGCTAAAGTGATGATTCTCTAAGGTGAGGTCTTTTAGCCTTTTTGAACCTGTAGCATAAAAGTTTTTCACTTCCTTTGGGAGTCTAATTTTGTCTTTATAACACCTTTGGCACCTTTCTTTGAAATTTACTCCCCACCTTGCAGCTTCTTGAGATTCATATGCTTTATGAAGTCATGGCAGCTATAAACATATTATAAAATGTTACTTTCTATAATTTCTGTTACAAAGACAATAAGCATTTGTTGGCTTTCCAAATATATAGGCATGCATTATATAATAGGATGTGCTTTTCCACTCTGTACTGTACTTGTTCGTACTGATAATACCACCACTTACAGAAAATGTCTTGGAATTTCAGAGGGCTCAAAGATCTCCTGAAGGCCATACATGAACCCCTAAGGGGATTGTGTCTTGCAACTTTAGATAACTTAATAGCTGCCTCACAGACTCTTTTCTTACCTGTTGGATATCTTTATCCCATGTGGAATTACAGTTTTAGAGCTCTAACTGGCCTTAGAGATCTATTCCCACCTCCACATTTTATAAAAAGTTTAACTGGTATGTTAAGTAACTTTCTCAAAGTTTCAGGACTATGTTTACACTGCAGATTCCGAGCAGGAATTCAGGCGGCTGAATTTCTTGTCTAGTATTCTTTCCTCTATGTTATAAACTGCTTGAATCTTCTCTACTTTGTCCCATCCCCCTAAAGACAGCAACCAAAACTACAAAACAAGCAAATGCCAGGACAACAAACTGCAAAAATAATTTATATTCTTTGGTATATACTAATATCAAGCTGCCCTTATTTTATAGTAGTTCTAAGGCTGGGCAAGTCCTTATTCAATTGCTACGAAGTCAGATTTTTGCCAGTATTATAAATGATATAGAAGAAAAAAATACATAGCATCGAATTTCTAGTAGTTTAAAATTTATTGGGGAGTCAAATATGATTCCTCTTTAGCTTGTGGTCAGCTGTAACCCCTGGGGCCTTGTTTAACCTACCTGTAATTAGTGCTATCCAACTCTCCACTTCATCCTTTAACTTGTTCCTCTTTGATTTCTTCTATAGTTCATCTATATCAAGAATGATTTGTGATATTAGAAGAAATATAGAATTTCAAAGGTGATTTACTGGTAAAATTAGTTACCAATAATATACAAACTCATACAGCAATACAAGACAGAGTTATGATTTTCTAGGTGGGGAAACTGAGTCTCTGCAAGATTATGTGACTTGTTCAAGATTGCTCAGTTGATAGTAGATGGAACAGGGTCTTGCAGCCAAAGTGGCTAGTGTCAGAGCCCACAGGACTCCTTCTAGTCTGTATAAGCAAGAGGATAATAAAGTGGGCAAAAGAAAACAGGCTCGTTGAAAATTATAGTTTCGTCACAGTGAGGTCATGACAGCTCAAATTAGCTGACTGTTTTCGAATGTGCTGACTGTCCTGTGTGTCCTTCCTAAAGCTGTGTGAATTTTTATGGGAGCAGAGGCCTTATTATGGTGAAGGAGGGAATCACAGAAAGTGAGAAATGGATGGGACACACTCTCTTGAGATATCTTTGTTTAATTTACCTTTTTTTTTTTTTTTTAAACCAAAAACTGGGCCTGAAGCAAGGACAAAAATATCAGAGACTTTAAGTTTCAGGACCTTAGTTGAAAAAGGAATTCAGCATCCACAACTGTCATCTAAAGACAGCTTTCCAGGTTAGCAAGTCTTGGCAAATGGGATAATGAGACTGCACGTTTATTTTAAGAAAGTTGTTTGCTGGGACCTTTGCTCTCATCAGACTCAAGCAGTGATTGCAGAGGGTGATCCTGACATCTTGTTTGTTCAGGGTATTCTTGTCCCTAAGCTTTTCCTCTAAATCATTAGTGCACTGTGGGATAATGTCACTCTTTGTATTTTCCAAGGAGTTGAAGGAAGAAGTAGAGATTTGATAAATTTACCCATATATAGAATTGAATTTATTTTGTTCAGTTGACATGTACCCATATCGTTTACCCCCAAGGGAGTCCAAAAATAAAATGTTTTGTAAGTTTTCAATAAGAAGAGAGAAAAAAGAAAAGAGGGCAGACATTCTTCAACTGGCTTGTACTTTGGTGAAGGATGAAAGCAGTAGACCATTCTCAAAGAAGTAATTCTAGCTTTAAAAAGAACTGGTTCTCAAAAGACTGGTGTTGCATATTTGCTATATTTGTTTCTATTTTGTTTGTAAAAGGGTTTATGATGTAATAAAGCAAATATTATTTTGTGGTTGAAAATTAGAGTTCTCTTGTATTTTAGGTCTTACAGGAATTCTAAGGTGCAGTTAAAATTGGATTGTGTGTGTGTGTGTGTGTGTGTGTGTGTGTGTGTGTGTGTGTTACAGAAGGCAGTGGGGAAGATGTGGGGAAGTCACAGGCTTACTCAGAAGCCATCATCTCTCCATAGTTTTAAAAATTTCATTGGTTTAAGATTAAAATAGATGAATTTTTCCCATAAATGTATTTCAGGGCCCTGATAGCGTCTCAACTGGAACCAACATTTGCCAGGTATGTTTTCCCTTGTTTTGATGAGCCAGCTCTGAAGGCAACTTTTAATATTACAATTATTCATCATCCAAGTTATGTGGCCCTTTCTAATATGCCAAAGCTAGGTAAGTAGTGCTTCCAGTTATTATGTATATCTATATTAACTTTGTCATAGCTCTTATATCAATAGCTTTTCTGGGCTGTGTGTTAGTGGTATATTATAGTTAGTCCACTATAATTAGGTAGAGCTGTCACCAGGGGGCACATGTCAGCGGCACGCACATCTTGGAGATGGTAAGTCCTAATTCTTTTTGTATTAGAAGCTGGGAACATACTGTTCTTATTCATTGGCAGCCTGCCTGCTTATTGGTTTGGGCTTCAACTATTAATCATTAGTGATAACAAGTTAGTGGACTTGGTCTGAATCTGGTGCACAGATGTGTTTTATTTGGTTCACATGACTTTTTCTTTTGATTAAATTAGTGTCCAACTTTGAAAATTCCAGAGACAATACATAAAAATTTAAATTTAAAAACGCAAAAGCTTTTACAACAACTCTTACATGACAGTGATCAGTTTCAGCTGAAAAGAAGTTGCCTCCTACAGACAAGACCTGGGCCCCCCAACCTGCCATGGTCTCCACCATTCCGTATTGAGTGTGCACCTGCCCATTTCACATCAAGTGCCTGGCCCTCTTAGGCATTCGAGTTAGTGATTTCAGCTTTTAAAACCCCAAACTGCTTGCTTCTACTAAGACCTAGCTGAAACCTGAAAATGCTGGAATAGCACCCTGTTGTCCCACCACCATCCTGGGCAGCTCTAGATTAAGTGTCATGAAAAATGGGCTGGACAAGGAAACAGTAGAAGTGGGTCAGGGGTTAAATTTACAGTGCTCATGGATTTTGCCCTCAATCAAGCCCATATTCCTCGAGATGTTGATTCAGGCCCAAGGTGCTGTTCTTAGATCTTCCTGATGTAGTTTTCAAAAGTTATGGGGCAAGTAGAAAAATCTGAACTGCTAGACTATAGGGAGTAGTTGGAAGGAAGTAACTGGGTGACAACTGACAAATTAATTCATAGGCAGATGTTATTGCTTAGGGTTACAGTGATTTGGACTAAAACAAATTTCTCCAGGTCAGTATGATAAAGAAGATGTGAATGGAAGCAAATGGACAGTTACCACCTTTTCCACCACGCCCCACATGCCGACATATCTAGCTGCATTTGCTATATGTGACTTTGACCACATCAACAAAATGGAAAGAGGCAAGGAGGTGAGTGAGGAAGATTCTTTAGGTCAGGGAGGATGTATAGCTGCAGATTGTTCATCCATGCTTTCTGCATCCAGGGATTAGGCCTATATATCCCATTATCACTTCCTGGTTCTCTCTCTCTCTCTCTCAAGCCCTGTTAAGGCTTTTAGTGTGGCTTTGCAAAATGGGACAAAACATTACCCGCTGCAGCTCTATGGAGGGGTTTCCATGTAAAGATTGCATGTTAAACACACACCTCAAGACAAGTCTGATCCTCCTTTTCCCATCCTATTTCTGCTTTTGCAGAAGACAGGAGAGAATGGGGAGGGCTGCTGCACTGGCCCCTTGATGCTCAGGTTTAGTACCTTTTGTTTACTTAGCCTACAGTGTTAATGTAGTCTTGGAGCCGGAGTAATAGTCAAAATGTGCAGCAACCAGTATGGCCCAGGCACCAACCAATCAGGACAGACACCAACCAGAAGTAACCGCCGTGGCTGAAATGGTTTGAGAATCATTTCATGATTGCATGTATACCAATGTCATCCCACTCTAGAAACTTGGCTGCCACATTCTTCAGCTCTGGGGTATGCAACACTGCCACGGAGTTGTATAAAATGGGCACTCTGTCCTGAAATACCTAGTTTTGACCCAGTTATACCTTTTGTTATATATTAGCCCTTTAGGAGAATATGAGGTTACTGTGGTGGTGCTTTATACACAGGTTCACTCCCTATCATAGAGTATGGAGGTAAATAGGGTCAGTGCCTTGGGCCCAGTTCTTTCTAGTCACATCAACAGAGCTGAGAAAAATCAGGCCCTATAACTGGCTGAAACACTCTCCTGGAACCTAGATCTTTCTGGCTTGCACCATTGGCATGTGGAAGTAAGGCAGCTATGGTTGAGCCAAGTCCATCCTCGGGGGAGAATCAATCAAAGCTACTCCTCCTATAACACTCCTAATGTAACGATGAATTAATAATACTGTGTTAGTTGAGCGATTCTCAACTACACTGCTTCTAACCTGAGAATTGGAAATACTGTGTTGGATGCAAACAACAGCTTGCTATCTTCCTGAGCTGTTGGTTTCAGCCTTATTTCTCTCTTGGGATAGTAACTAGAAGATCCTTGACATTCATAGGTATAACACTGGCCAAGTCATATGTTCATGACATATATTGTTAACTCTGCTCAGGCATGATTTGGGAGCAGATGCTTTGAGCCTGGCAAGAAGGACTGGACCCTCTGGCTCTCAAAGTTAATGAGAGACCCATGTTGGTCCCTCAGCATCCATTTTCTCAAGCGGCTTATTGCAATCAGTGCTGCTGGATGGTCAATGATTCTTGCAGAGGGATAAGATTTGTTTAATTGTGAACGAACACCCTGAAAAGAACACCAGCTGCCATGGAAGCAAACAGGAAATGGAACGTGCCTAAGAAAGTAACGTTCTCAGCTAGCAAACAGGGGTTTGGGATGAGCTTATCAGTGGAATGTTGCATTTGGCTATAGCTCAGCTCTACAAAGGGAACGAGTCCACCATATACTCCACAGAAGAACAAAAGTGCACACTTGGAATAGTGTCCAGCCAATTCAAAAACTGCTCATTTAGTAAAAGATAAAGATTTAGTGAAATCGAAAATGTGGTTAATGTGTGGCATGAGGATAAACATAGGAAACATGTAAGTAGGGATGGAAATAACATAGAATAACATAGAAAAGAATTTAGTGCACACGGGCATTTGCAAAGATATTCCTCCCTTAGGCATCAAGATCTGCTGTGCTTAGGCAGGGCCTCCAGAACACACTGGTGGACCAGGTGTGATTTTGAAGGAACTTTACAGCTGTATCTCCAAAATGGTCCTCGTTGACCTGTATTCCTCTCTATCCTGCCAGGGGCTACCCACCCTTCCATTCAGTCTGAAATCTCCATCAGTTCCCTCACTTTTGGCGTGAGGGACTTGTGGAAGGACTTCTGTCAACAGAAAAGGAATATTAATTTTTACTGCTATGATTTTCCAAAGGCTACAGTTAAAATACACACATTATCTTGGCTGTGAGGAGAGAGATAATTTTCATTCAGTAGTGTGACCTGTGGTTTAGCAGGTTTCTGTCACTTCAGAACCAGAATGAAGGAGGAGGGGTTTAGCACAGGGGCAGGGCTGAGTCTAGTTTCTCTTTCCCGGCATGCCGAGGCTTCTGCAGCAGAAGGAAGCTGAAAGCAATGAAGGGAGCCAGGCAGAAGCCTCTGAACCAGGTGGTTACATTTTGTGAAAAGGGAGCATTCCTGAACCCTCTCGTAATTCAGAATTCACATAATTCAAGACAAATTCTTCCACAGAAATAAAAGCAAAGTAAGGTGAATATGTTCTTGCAGTGTGCAAATCTGCAAGTGTGAAATATTGTTGTCCTGCTATTTGTCTTCTTAGCATTTTCTCCAGTGTTTCACAGGTAGCTCTTTCTTAAATGAACTCACTCACATCAGGGCAAATGTTTCAGTTCTCTCACCAGTAAATTTTGTTCCAAAGTTTTGGAGTTTTATGCATGTTCTTTACCATTAATGCTGGCAATTTTATTAAAAATTGCTTAGATCATATTGTTGTAGGGTATAAAATGTTTTCATATTACAATAATAATAAAACAGCAGCATATTAGATACCAAAATCCCACAAATAAGTTCCTAGTGACCAAACGACGGCAAGGTTACAAAAAAGTGACAAGACAGGACAGGGATTTCCTTTTTCTTCCTAAAGCAGAAGTGTTATTTGGCAATAGAATAACTAGAAAATATAATTAACTTGCTTCAACAGCTTTAAAATAATAAGACATTTGATGAAATTTTTAAAAATTTGGGGAATTAATGTGCTTCAAATTTTGAAAATAAGATAGACTATTAATGCTTTAACTACCAAACCATTTTAAATTTGCATAATTTAAATTCACTTAATATGTGCTGTAATATATTGCCTCCAGTAACAGTACAGTTCTCTTTTGGATCTTAGAAATATGTCTGGGAAAAGGAAGAAAGAGTCCGAGATGCATAAAATGTACATAGAATCTATATTTACAGTGGGGGCAAATGGTTGTGTGGCCCATTTCAAGAATTGTTTTATGATTCCTGAGTTATTCATATTATTGTGAAAGACTGGAGTAATACACTTTCCAAGGGAATTGCTGTTCATAACTTAGAGAACAGGGTTTTTCTCAGCACACGTATGTGTTTAAACACTTTATTGTATAGCTTCTCTGAAAAGGTAAGACTTTGGCTCTAGAGTAGCAGGGAATTGGAGCAAGTGGGCTACTACTTCCCAAAATCTTGATGGCTTTTCCTAATTACTGCTTAACTGTTTTGATTTAGATACACATCTGGGCCCGGAAAGATGCCATAGCAAAAGGACATGCAGACTTTGCTTTGAACATCACAGGTCCCATCTTCTCTTTTCTGGAAGATTTATTTAATATCAGTTACCCTCTTCCAAAAACAGGTGAGGCACCTCTCCTTCCCATGCAACTGGTTTCCTGTTATGTGGGTCCTAGGTTCAGGTCACAGGGTACACAGATGAGCTCTTAAGGACTCACTGTCACCATTTAGCTGCTCTTTTGGAGTTAGCCTTCTGGCCTCCCATCATTATGTCTTCTGCCTCCTGAAACATGCAGAGGGACGCCTGTCTGCTCTTTCTCTAGGTGGTGTCGAGGGCTCAGCAAGTGTTGAACAGCTCTCCATTTTTGGGTGCCTCCTGATTACTCAGTGGCAGCCTAACCTCCTCCAGATCCTGGTTTCTTTCTTGTATTCTGGTCTTTTCTCTCATAATGCAAGTGTGCAATGTTGTGTTCTGAATATTTTTAGCTAGCAGGCTTGCGTGAGTTACTCCAGTTGCCTTTGGTAAGTTTTTTAAAAAAATAGATTATTTAACTGTGAGTCATTGAGTTAGAACTTAGTAGTCCCATCTGTGAACTTCTAGTGTATAAAATCAGAATCATGTGTGAAATACGTAAATATTTAACCTCTCACAGACCTGTATGGTATGTCTTTAAAATTGCATGAGCCACTCAGCTCAGGAAGTTGTTCAGTGTTTTTTTCTCTCTAAATTGAGAGAATCACGGAACTGTATTTTGTTCCTCTGACATGTTAGTTGACGTCTTGGAAAAAGTATGTTCTGCCGATGCTACCGATGATGGAATAAGGTGGGGGTGAATATTTGGGAGCTGGAGCCTCCTGAACACCAGGGAGTCAGAGGCTGTGGGGCTTGAGGAACCTGGCTATGGAGGAATGGGGAATGAAGGGATAGGAGCCAACCTTGGCCTGTTCAGCAATCCTGGAGGTGACACCTGTCATTTAGGGGTTGGAGGCAGCAGGAGCTTGGGCTTCTGGGGCTGAAGGCTCCCAAGATAATCCTTATCTGGACAATAAAATTTGCATTTATATTTATTTAGGTGAGGAGAAGTCCAGAGTTATCCCTGATACCCTGTTCCTTCAAAGCACACCCTCCATCCAGCCAGTCACCTTAGTATCTCATCCCCTCACTTCTTCCTGTCAGCTCAGTTCTCCCTGGTTTACATCACCAACATCACTATTACAACTGCCCTCACGTGATTTTACCACCTTCCCTCTTGCCCCCTCCAACCCACTGTCCATATGAAGCCAGAAGGATCTTTCCAGAGCAAAATCTGATCATGTTACTGTCTTCCCTAAAAACTTCTCCATTGCTTCCCGTTGCCCTGAGAGCAAAATCTAACCCCCCACCCATGTCTTTTTAATGATGCCTCTCTTACCAACCTCTTGTGGTTTTTGGCAGGTCCTCAGAGTGGGAGGGATGCTCTAACACCATCTCTGTCCCCTCCTACACTTCCTTCCCTCTCCTCCAGGCTCTGACACATGCAGTTTGCACATCCTGGAATGCCTTCTGTTCAACTGGTTACTTCAATTCTTATATTTCTCAACTCAGTGCCCCCTTTTCCAGGAAGCTTTCCTTGACTTCTTTTTTCATGTTTCCACAGCATCCTGCTCAGTCTTCCATCTGAGCCCCTCACTTAATGTATCCTAATTGTCCCCCTCATTAGATCTTGGGGTCAGGATCTGGGTGGTCTCTATCAGTAAACATTTTTGGGGGGTGTGGGAGAAATAAATACATGCAATTAATTCAGTAATTCTACTTATATTCTTATTACAGTATTAACTCCCAGAAGTCAGGGATATATTTGACACTTTCTTTATATCCTTCATAGCATCTCAACCAGTGTTATGCTGTGAGTTCCCACAGGTGGCTCAGTCAAGATTTAGTATTGATTGATAGGTGATTAAAATAAGGAGTTCCTCTATTTCTGGATCTTTAGGAGACTGACATTTCTTAATTATTTTAGCTACTAGTTGAGTCACTAATAAAACAAAACAAAATACTCCACACCCCTAATTGTCAGCTCTTTATTGTAAATCAAGTTTGGAACCACAACTCAGGTAGGGTAAAGTGAGTGAGGCATGTTTGTGCGAGTGTAGGACTGGATCCTGAACAAGCGTATTTCCTACCAGCCATTCCCACCTATGCCATCCTCTTACCCTCAGTGAGTCAGGTGGAAAGCCATTTGGTTTAGTTCTCCCGTGTTGTTCTTTTAGCTTATCTTCTTGTAGCTTTTTCAGTGACTTCTAAGCCTTAGAATCTAAGGTCATATAAACTATATCTGTATACCTATTATACAGAACAGTATTTTTTTTTGTGTGTGTTGTTATTATTTTAATTCATTCTCAAGTCAAAATTGGGCTAAAATATTAAAGTATTGTAGGGACTGGTAGAATTAGGAGTTCAGGATATTACAAGTTTGAAAGAAAAACTGGGATGATACTTTTAGGAATAAATATGGGCATTTAAGATTTGCAAATTTTTTAGATGGCAGCTTTCCTTTTATGCTTTGATTATGCTCTTAACTTGTAATAATCCTAGACTATCTATGTATTATATATTCCAGCATGGTATGTATTTTTGAAGCAGTTAAATTCAAGTACAAGACAAATCCTAAAACTGTGAAATAGTGACCATAATGAATGAAAATGTACTGAGTAAATATTAAGTGCCTATTTTCTAGATGCTGTGTGAATGTAGAAAAAATAGGTTGCCAAGACTGTTCAGAGTTCACGTAGCTGAGTTGAGGAGATTGGATCTATGTGTCAAAAACGTAAGCAACAAATTCCATGAGCAAGAGAAAGAATACTAAGGGAAAATCTAAAAAGAAAGAAGATGAAGTAGCGGTAATTAGAGTGGCACAAATATATAAAGAACATCTACAAAGAAATAAGAAAAATACAACCCAATAGAAAAAAAGTAAAATATATATGAATAGAAGTTTTACAAAAAAAAGGAACACATGTGGCTGATAAATTTATGAAGAGATACTTACTTGTGTCACTAATCTGAGAAATGAATATCCAAGGTCCCAGCCAGGCACTGTTGTCTCACTGAGTCATCAGAAAGTAAGCATTCTAACAAATACTAAGTGTTGAAGAGAATGTGATATTGTTGGTAGGGCTGTCAGTTATTACAGCCACTTTGATGCATATTTGTTATCTTGTGATGGTGACCATTTGAATACCTTAAAATCTGTGATACCATTCCTATGTATATCGTCAGGAGAAATTTGAGCACATATGTGCTAGAGGATATATACAAGAATGTTCAGAGCTACACTTTTTATGATAGCCCCAAACTGAAAATAACCAAAAGGATCATTGACAGGAGAATGGATAAATTGTGTTATATTCACACAATGGAAAACAATATATGAATGAAAGTGAAACATTTTTTCTAAAGTTTACATAAAAACCAAATAATATATTTATATGTATATGTTCCCAGGTGGTGTTTAGGCTGCTGGTTTGGGAACTATACTATGGTTTGATTGATATTATTCTAATTAAATGTCGATAAACTCTCAAATTTGGTCCACCACCTATTTTTGTGTGACCCATGAGCTAAGAATGTTTAGCATTCTTAAATGATCGAAAAAAAAAATCAAAAGAATAAGACTTTGTGACACCTGAACATTATGTGAAATTTAAATTTCAGCATTCATAAATAAAGTTTTATTGGAACACAGCAGGCTGATTTGCTTATACAGTGTCTGTGACTGCCTTTGAGCTGCGGTGCTAGGGTTGAGTATGCAACAGAAAATATATAGGTTGCAAAGTCGCAAATATTTACCATCTGGTCTTTTACAGAAAAAAGTTTGCCAGTCCCTATTCTGAAGGGTTAAGTGGTGGATTCATGGGTGTTTGCATTATCATTTTAAAACAGACTTGTGAACTGATGATGATATTTTATCAAGAAACAAGGATTTTGCTTAATTTAATCTTATGTATCTGAGGTTTAAAAAAAAGTATTATAAACAGTCACAAGGGTTGGTAAGAAATCACTTCTTACAGCTGGTAAAACTGGGCCACAAGTATTTCTGGGATAGCAAACTGCTTGCACAGAAGAGTCAGAGATTGTAAAGAACAAAAGGGATTGGCTTGAGTGAAGCTGAGCAGTCTTTTGTGAGAAAAGAGTTTGGGCTGGTGGGTGGGGTGGGTGTAGGTGGGGAAAAAGGAAGGTTAGAAGGATGGACAACCTTGGTTAAGGCAACTAATTAGGTCTAAAGGTGATAGAGTGCCAACTGGTAGAGGCTATGTGATGACTGGAATAAACTTTACCACACACTGTCAACTTCAGCCATGTGCAAAGTCAACTTAAATATTTAACATAGCATAGCATAGTATATTCATTAGGCAAAGGTAACATGGATTATAGGGATGATATTTCTTCCATTAGAAAAAGAAAATAAAAACTTTATTGTTCTTCTAGTTATAAAAGTAATAAATGATCACATTGTAGAAAAGTTGGAAAACAGAGGAAACCACAAGAAAAGAAAAATCACTTTTGATTTTATATTTTCCCAAAGTCTGTCAGTTTCATTCTCTGTCTTCCTCTGTATTTACTTCTTTATTTTTAGCAAAAATAGCAGCATAGATTTGACATTGTCCTTTGAATGACTTTTTTCTCCTTAGAGTTAACAGTACACAGCAATATGATCCAATAACTAAATATCCTTTTGTACTGGCATTTTTATGACACAGAATGCCTGCATATCAATTTGAAAAAATAATTTATTTAATCCTCTGTTGTTGAACATGTGGATTGATTCTATTGTTTCTGGACTACTTTTAAAAACATTAAAGACAAATATCTATACTCTTTTCCTTAGCATAAATTCTAAAAGTAGAATGTTTTGTCAAAGTGCATGAACATTTTTAAAGATTATAAATCATTTTGCCAGATTGCTCCAGAATTATTTTACCAGAAGATACCCTCACTGGCTATGTGCCAGTTTTCCTAGACCTATATCGTTACTAATTATTAACTTTCTTAAGTATTTTCAAGATTTAGTTGTATCATTTAAATTTTTGGTTTTTGATAATTTAATGAAGTTGAACATTTTAAATAAGATTTTTGGCTGTTTGAATGGTTTCTTTGGTGAATTGTTCATATTTTTTCTTTTGTTTTTTTCAGAGTTTTTTAAATATTAAAATTGCCTAATTGTTGTGGCATATACTTCAAGTATTTTCCCTGGCTCGTGGTTTGCCTTTTATATTTGTTTATAGTGTAATTTGGTGAACTAAAATATTTAAATAGACTTTATTAAAAACAAGAAAAAGAACAAACAAAAAATGAATTTTAGAGCAGTTTTAGATTTACAGGAAAATTGTGCAGAAAGTGCAAAGTTCCCCTATATTCCCTTTTCTCCTTTCTCCTCCATTTCTCCTATCGTCAATATCTTGCATTAGTGTGGGACATTTGTTACATACATTTGTTACAATATTGATAATTGATTATTAACTAATGTCTATAGTTTATCTTAGGATTCACCCTTTGTGTTGTATGGTTCTATGGGTTTTAATAAACACTTAATGACATGTATTCACCATTACAATATAATATGGACTAGTTTCATTACCATAAAAATTTTCTGTGCTCCACCTGTTTATCTTTCCCACGTCCTCTGAATCCCTGATAACCACCAATTTTTTTTATCTTTATCTTTTGGTTGTTCCAGAATGTTATATTTGAAATCACACAGTAAGTAACTTTTTCAGATTGGCTTCTTGCACATAACAATGTGCATTTAAGGTTCATCCATGTCTTTTTGTTACTGAATTATACTCTATTGTATGGATGTACCGAAGTTTGTTTATCCAATTGATTATTGAAGGGCATTTTGGTTGCTTCCAATTTTTAGCAACTATGAATAAAGCCACTATAAACATTTATGTGCAGGTTTTTTTGTGGACTTAAACTTTAGCTCATTTAGGTGAATACCAAGTAGTACAATTGTTAGATTTTATGGTAAGCCTATGTTTAGCTTTGTAAGAAACTGACATGCTATCTATCTTCCAAAGTAATTCTTCCATTTTGCCTTTTCACCAGCAGTGAGTGAGAATTCCTCTTGCTCCACATCCCCACCAATATTTGATGTTGCCTGTGTTTTGTATTTTAGCTATTCTGTTAATAATAGGTGTGTAGTGATATCTTATTGTTTTAATTTACAGTTCTCTAAAGATGAATAATGTTGAACGGCATCTTTTTATGTTTATTTGCCATACATGTATCTTCTTTAGTGAGATGCCTGCTCAGATCTTTTGCCCATTTTGTAGTCAGTTTGTTTGTTTTCTTGTTGTTGAGTTTTAAGTGTTCTGTCTGTTTTTGAATACCAGTCCTTTAAAAGAGGATTTTATTTTAATATAACTAAAACAACTATTTTCTGGCTTCTATCTTTGGTACTAGCTTTAAAATGCCTTCTCTCACCCTCAGTTTATACTTACCTGTAATTTTTTGTAATTTGATGATTTCATTTTGAGAACTTATATCTAGAAATCCCAAAATTTTTGGAAGAGATGATTTTATATTTTCCTCCATTTAAATCCACTTAGATATAATTGCCTTGCCTGATTTTAACAAGCATGCAATGGAAAACTGGGGACTTTTGATGTTTGATGAATCATTATTGTTGCTGGAACCAAATGATCAACTGACAGAAAAAAATGCTGAGATCTCCTACATTGTCTCCCATGAGATCGGACACCAGGCATGTGGTAAAACCTTCTTTATTTCACATAAAGTTATTCTCCATATGCTCTACCAAAAATAGTAAAAACTCTTCCATATACCAAATTTAAAAACAAAAACGCTACTCAAAAAGTATGACTGTGAGTAAAAACAAGAAGGCTCTGTGAAATCAAATTCAGGGTAGATTTGAGCTATTGGTGATAGATCATAGTGATGAGACCTTAGAGTCCAGTTGAGGGTCGGGTATCTAAAGACCAATTTTGCTCCACAAAGTCCTCTTTAGGAAAAGCAAGTGGTTGAGAACTAGAATTTTTTTTGTTTTCATCCCTCCCTAAAAGAAGGGATATTCAAAAGGATCACTGAAGGATACCTGCATTTCATCAACAGATTGTTACAAACTTCTATTTTGTGTTATTGATGGAGAAAGGTTAAATTGATGCAAGTGATAAAAGGGGGACCCCCCCAAAACCTGGAATTTATTAATAAAAAATTATTTATTCTTACATGTTTAAACATCAGTCACTTCAAAGTACTCTCCGTTTGATGCAATACACCTATCAAATTGCTTTTTCCACTGATCAGAACAGTCTTTGAACTTGTCAATTTTCATGCTTTTTAGTGCTTCTGCCATTTTTTGTTTCACCTCTTACACGTTGGCAAAATGAGGACTTTTTTTCATGAGGAAACAGAAAAAGTCACCTGGAGTGAGATTGGATGAATAGGGAAGGAAGGGCAGGGAGATCACGCCATTTGAGGTCAAAAACTGCCGAACACTCAGCACGGTGTGGGCACTTGTGCTCATAAATCATCCATCATGAACTGGGCAAAGACGTTGAAAGAATCTCCAAAAAAAAAAAATTCACTGAAGTCCAACACAGCTTCTTACAACACTAGCTGGTACACAGATGCCAATGGGTTCCTAGAACACTTACCTCAAGGGAGAAGCCTGTATTACAAGGGGCCTGTCCTCCAAAAAGATAATTCTTTTTAGGTTCCCCCCCCAAAAAAAAACTGTGTATCAGTAAGATGAGAAATAGTTAATCCTCAGACTGCATCCCAAAGACAGTATAAACAACAATTCATTTTATCAGATCTGTATGCCCTCACTTTGGTATTTCAGAGGTTTAGCTATTTGATTTGATGGAGATTTTCACATCTGCATTTTAGTCTCTATTCTATCAATACACATTTGACAAGAAAACTCATCTTAACCATAAAAGTGCTATCTGCTTAGTTATGTGACTCTGTAAGAAATGTTGGAAAAGATAAATTTACTAGGATTTAATAACACTCTGGTACACAAGGTGTTATTTTCAACACATACTTTCACAAGTTTTGATCAGTCACCCCAAGTGTCGTGTCATTTTTTTATTATAGTCTAAGTGAGACATCGTTTTGGAATATAGACTGCTAACTATTAATACATCACAGCTGTTATAAGAGTTTGGTTAAATATCAGGGCATGGGCTTGTTAGTTTTGGAAATTATTGTGTTTTTCTTTCCTAATTCTGTTCATCATCCATTTGGTGCTTTTTTTTTTTTTCTGTTTAGTTCAAGTAGAAAATAATTACAGCTGGATCAAGTTGCAGAACATATGATTGACTGAGTGATTTGTACCTGGCACAGATCAAATCATGTTCCTAAAACATAAACAACTGCAATGTTGCAGCCTATTTAGAATATAAGGTTCTAGAATCAGTAGGTGGAAAGTCAGTATTCAGGACTTCTGCTTTATGAACTAAACACAACTTTGGGGCCAATTGGACAGTTTAAGCATTATTACTCTAGCCAAGCTTATATTTAAACATAGAGAAATGCATGACTGATATCTTCTTATGTTAAAACAACACGTGCTTTTTGGAGTCTTCTTCTCAAGTATTATTGGCAAATGTTAAGTATATTTTTTGTCCTCACACTTGTTTAACATGCAACTACAATGAACATAATGCAAATTAAATTTAAGAAAGCTCTTTTTTCTCTCATCTCCAAAAGTGGTTTGGAAACTTGGTCACCATGAATTGGTGGAACAATCTCTGGCTCAAGGAGGGTTTTGCAACTTATTTTCAGTTTGAAGTAATTACCTACTTTAATCCTAAACTTCCAAGTGTAAGTATGTTTGTTAAATTTAACAGTTTTTCTCTTAATTATAAAATAAATGTATATTCATTGTTGAAAATACAGAAAATACAGAAAAATACACAGAATATTAAATTACCTGTAATACCAGAGATAATCTGTGTTGTCTTTTTGACATTTGTTTTATTCCATGCTTTTTACTATGATAAATGTTTTTGAAAATTTGAAATACATAAAATTTGTAATTCTTTTTCTACTTCATATTATATCATAAGCATTTCTACAAATTATTAGATCTTTTTGGTAAAGAAGATTTTAAATGGGTAACTAATATTTTATCATATCACCTTATAAGATGTTTGTATGTAATATTTCCTTATTTCTAGATTTTAGGTTATTTTCACTTTTATTCCTATTGAGGTTATATTTACTTATTCCTACTATATTTTAAAACAGTTGTCATCAGTAGTCTATTACCTTAATGACATGCTATTTTTAGTGATTCAAATTTATTATTTTGCTAATTTGAGCAAATAGTAATGAAAAATAAATTTGTGGATATGCAAATATGATTATTTTGACTGTAGGCTATATTTCTGATATTTAATTTATATGTAATAAGTAGGTAGTACTTTCAGAATGGCATGATAAAGCCATATTGGTTTGACTTGATTTAGATATTTACATGTTTAGACCATGTTATTTTTGGATATAGATCTCACTTCTTTAGAAACCAGAGGTCCCTTCTTGGTTTGCATCATCTTTCCTCCCCGTTTCTGCCTCCAGTAGCCAATCTGATCCTCAGGATTGCTCCTTCCTGCTGCTCTTTGCTGGCCTCTACCTCATCTCACCTCCCAGTTGTTCCAAGGCTAGATTCTTGGCCTCTCTTCTCTTCCATAGCATTCATTTAAAGTGCTTATCAGCATTCGAAATGCAGTCTCTACTTCCCAGATCTTCCTTATAAGCTAAATCTGCTAATTTTAAAGGAGATTCTGAGATGATATATTTTCTATTATTATTCTTTTTATTATTTCTATTGGTTGTGAAATTTCCTTATTTTATAAAAGTTGGTAATGGATGGTAGGTAGATGGTACTTGTTTTTGCTGATTGTTTGGCAGATTTAAAAAGTTGACAAACTTAGCTGGGTCCCACAGAAACCTTTTTAGAAATCTCTTTTTAAATCTATTTGTGAAATCGCAGCATATGGGAAGCACTGATGCAGTGCAGGTTCTTACCACCTGGTTCTATGCTGCCCACCCCTACTCTTTGCAGATGTCCCATAAGATGCCCCCCAACCCTGGCCCAGTCACTCTGCAGTGCCTCTCACTTCCTCCCATATACTGTGCAGAGGCCCTGCTCATCCCGGAGGAAAGTGTAGACATAATTTCATAGATTAGGAGACTAAAGTGCTGAAAGGTTAAATGACTTGCCCAAGGTCATTTGCCTAATTGGAACAGAACTGAGGTTATAACCCAGTTGTCTGGGTCTAGCCTTATGACAAGAATAATGATGATAAGAATAACAATAATACTGCATTTACGATTCACTGAGTACTCAGAACTTAAGTGCCAGGCAGTGTGAGTTCTATTCATACATCGTCTTGCTTAGTCCTCAAAACAACCACATGAGTGTCATTGTTACATTCTATTTTACAGATGAGGAAACTGAGGTATAGAAGCGTTGAGTAAATTGCCCAAGGTCTTGCAGTTTTTAAATGTCAGAGCTGAGATTAAATTCGAGGTCCCTCTGACTGCAAAGCCAATGTTTTTAATCTCTGGGCTCTACAGAGAAAACAAATAAAGTGTTCTTATCCTCAAGGAGCTAATGGTGTGTGTGTGTATGTTTGTGCTCATTAAATGATTTATACTTTATATATATCATTTGATTGCTGTATACATATAGCAAGTCTTAGCTGTTTTTAAAAGTCCTTTTCACATACTCTGTATCTACAAAACTGTATTTCTCTTTTATAAATGTTATTTACACTTGGTTGGTGTCATCTATTTTTGAAAACATTTGGTTTTATCCCAAATTAACTCTGTGCTTAGGGTCAATAAAAGAAGAAGTTGAATTCCAATAAGACAAATTTTCCTTCTTTTTTTAACTGAATAAATTATACCATGAACATCAGTTTCAGTTACTTTTTTTTTTTTTTTTTTTTGAGTCGGAATCTCACTCTGTCACCCTGGCCAGAGTGCAGTGGCACACTCAGCAGCCTTAACCTGCTGGACCCAGACGATCCTTTCACCTCAACCTTTCAAGTAGCTGGAACTACAGGCGAGCGCTACCATGCCTGGCTATTTTTTATTTATTGTAGAGAAGACGTCTCACCAAGTTGCCCAGGCTGGTCTCGAACAACTGGGCTCAGGCAATCCTCTTGCCTCTGCCTCCCAAAGTGCTAGGATTACAGGCTTGAGCCACCACGTGCAGCCTCAGTTACCTCTTATAGCAACTAAAATGGCTAAGATATCAGTAACTGACAAAACTTGATGAAAACATATTACTAGTATTTTTGAAGATTATAATAGTCTCTTTTTGTTTATTTTTTATCCTTGGTTTCTTTTTTAATTTTTAAATTTATTTTTAATGTATTGTAGAGATGAGCTCTCGCTATGTTGTCCAGTCTGGTCTTGAATTCCTGGGCTCAAGCAACCCTCCTGCTTGACCTTCCAAAGTGCTGGGATTATAGGTGTGAACCACCATGCCCAGCCCTATCATTGGTTTCTTAATCTCTTTTTTCTGTGTCTACATTTCTCAGTTGCTGGTGGGGCTGAGTGAATATAACTCTTGCTGGAAAGCATTAGAACCTGGCAATTGAAGATGTTGCCACAAAGTTTTGTTTTTAGAAAGCTTAATCTCTTCCATCAACGACTTCTGGAAATCATGAACTTTGGCTTCCTTTTAACATAGTCATTGGATTGAAATTGAGTAAAAGTGAGTAAGGGAATCATAGAGCCATATGCAGAAAGAGATTTCCAAATTTTTATATTTTTCAGTCTAATTTCAGCTGAAAGTCTTTGAAGCATGATCTGAATGGGTCATGGTCAAGGGTTCAGGACATTATAGCCCTGACATTGCCACTCATTGGCTTTTCTCCATCTCTCTTCTTCTGCCAGCTCTAAGAAAGCAGCAGACTTGGTGAAGAGATACAGTACATGTAGGCCCTGCAGCCAGTCATATACTGCTCTGCCTTTAGTTTCCTAAGCTGAGGCAAGCAGATGAACATCTTGGAGCTTTAGTTCCTCATCTGTAAAATGGGTTTCATGTAGTCCTTCAACAGATGACTGGGCATTTACTATACACTGTTGAAACAACTAACATTAAGTAAGCACTAGTTAATGTAATTATACTCTCCAGTGCACTAGTTATATAATTATAGAGAGTTATATACATTGTCTCATTTAATCCTCAGAGCAACATTGAAGAAATAATAATAAAAATAATGATAAATAATCACAACAGTGGTTAACCCTTATTGAGCATGTCCTATTTGCTAGGCATTGTGCTAAGAACTTTATATAAATTAATGTAATCCTCATAATAATCCAATGATGATACTGTTGTTTTCCACATTTTTCAGGTGGCAAAGCTGAGTTTCAGGGAGATAAATCTGGTACATTTTTATGAGTCACACAACTCCTAAGATGCTTAGGTAGGATTCAAACACAGGCAACTTGACTCCAAATCCTTTTAACCACCATGGTAGTCTATACAAATTTATTATAATAAATAGTGCTATATTTCTAAGGATAAGAATAGATTTTAATAGAAATAGGTCTTTTCCAGATGTCACAGCTTGCAGAATGAATTTATGGTGAATGCACAGATTCGTTTTATCTCATCACCATATGCAATGGCTAGATATGTTGTTTTTTTGAAAGCTGATATCACCTTTTATATAGAGTTTCCTCCAGCAGGATCGGAAGAGGCTGGGAACAGCATGTAAAAACTTTATGGGAGGCCCAGAGTAAAAATACCTTTAGGGTGTTGAGGAAGAGGTATTTGCCTCATTCATTGGTTATCTTGTGTGGCTTCAGTGATACCAAGAAGATTATGTAAAGCCTCCTATCGGGCAGGCAGGGGGAGAGACAGACAATCCATCCTCATGGAGGGGGAAGAGTCTCAAAATATGACGAAGGCTATCTGTACAAAAATGGCTATTAAAACTAGCTAGAACAGCAAAAAGCTGGAAGCAACTTAAATATCTAATAATAGGGAATGATTAAGTCAGTTATGGTTCATTGACCTGATGGGGCATTATGCAGCTATGCATTTATTTGTTTTAATGTTTTGCTTTTGTAAAAGTTTTATCTGCCGTACTTCACAAAGAAGAAAATCATCTGTGATTTGACTACCCTGTGATCATCACTATTAAGTTTTGGTTTATTTCCTGTCAATTTGTATTCCTGTTTTCTTTATAATGCAGCAGCCATCATAAGGGATAGTTATAAAGATGAGGTAGCAATTTTTTAAAATGCCATGATAAGCAAATAAGCAACATAAAAAGTTTTTACAACTATGGGAAGACATGAACACATAGGAAAAAAGATCAGAAAGAACCACATTAATATTGTAATGGTGGTTATCTTAGGATGTGAAATTATTTTTATTTTCTACATTGTGCTTATGTGACACATGGGTCAACAGTGAGACACTACCAAGAGCTCTTGAGTGTTAAGCTAATAAAACCTATGCTTAATGAATAGGAGCAGAGGTATGCAGATAACTCCTCTAAGTTCTTGTTGCTCAGAGTATGATTCTCAAACTAGCAACATCAGCGTCATTGGGTAGTTTATTAGAAATATAGGCTCCAACCCAGACCAATAAGAATAAGAACATGGTTTTGACAAAATCCCCAAGTGATTCTTATTCATATTAACGTTTGAGATGCATTGCTCTAAATGATAGACTTTCTCACTTCTAAAAGAGCAGAGTTTGATAATAGCCTAATGAGTGGTAATACTAATCTGAAAATAATGTGCTAATAGAAAAGGATTGATAAGAAAATTGGCAAGTGGAAGTGGAACAGAATTTGAAAATTTGGGGTGAGAGAATCAACTTGGAGATGCCAAAGGTAGTCCCTAGGGAATTGAGGCTTCATGTGAGTCATGAGGGGTCCACCTGGCTCTCCAGGCTATGAACGTATGTCTGTACAGCTTCTCCACTGATCTTGGTTCTGGCTCTGTCATCCCCTCTTTGGCTCTGCATTGCTTTTTCTTCTAGCTTTACTTCAGGGAGAAATTGCCCTTATCATGTGTCTAAAAGAGATCTAGTCTTTTAGAGAGTTCTGTGGTTCTCATTAAAATATAATAAATTGCCTTTTTTTTTTTTTTGAGTTGGAGTCTCACTTCATCACCCAGGCTGGTGTGCAGTGGCATGCTCATGGCCATCCCGGTGTCAACCTGCTGGGCTCAGATGATCCCTCTGCCCCAGCCTCTAAGTAGTCAGAACTATGGGCATGCACTACCATGCCTGACTAATTTTTTTATTTGTTATAGAGATGAGGTCTCGCCAGGTTGCCCAGGCTGTTCTTAAACCTGTGGGCTCAGGCAGCCCCCTCACCTCGGCCTCCCAAAGTGCTGGGATTACAGGCTTGAGCTACTGCACCCGGCCTAAATTGTCTTTTCTTAATGAATTAACCAGAAACTGTAGTATCCAATCTGTGAACTTACTTTTAATTTAAAATGATCACATCAGCATCTTTGTGAATTTGTAAATCTGGAGTGCTTTTGGCTTGTAAATGTCTATGTAAGAGACACTGATTGATTTTAAGGAGTTATTGATAAAATTATCAATAAAATTATGGAGGATTAAAACCACCTAGAGATTAATTATAGAGATTGAAACCACCTTTTCCTAGATGGTCCTGTCAGGGTGGCCATGGACTTCCTTAGGGGAAATGTAGATGGCTCTTGGAAACCACATTAACTTTTGTAACTGATTTTTGAAAAATTGAAATAAAAAGCAATACAAATTGGGAGGGAAAGTATCCTACAGTTTTGTTATTCAAGGAATCCTGACTTATTTAGCATATTGTGATTCACAGACACTTCTCAATTACTGATTTTTCCCTCTTCAATATCAGCTTTTGAAAATATTTAGGACCATTGAATTTTGTGTTTTTGTGATGCCTCAGAAATTAATGTTACTCAACCTTTTTATTTATAGAATGAGATATTTTTTTCTAATGCTTTACAAAATGCCCTCAGAGGAGAGCATGCCCTGGTGCCTAGAGCTGTGTCCATGAAGGTGGAAAATGTTACAGAAACAAATGAAATTATGGAGCTATATGACATATTTACTTACCACAAGGTAAAAGCAGTTACAAATCTCCTTTTGTTTGTACTCTTTAGAAAGTTGCACAAAATGAATTTCAAGGGTTGTTTACTTTTGATACAAATAACTTTAACTTTATTCAATAGATGGTTTCAGAAAGCATGATTAAATCAATTCTCACCTGGCAAATATTAATCAAGCCCATATTAGACCGTTGGTACCATCTACGATTATAAATAGACTTAAACAACTTGCCGCTTTTAAGTGAACCCTTCTGTTTGGTAGAAATTCATTCTTGTCATGTAAATGTCTCAGTTTTACAAAATTTTGTGTACCCTGAACTCATTCTACATAAGACATTTGTTCACCTTTTACCTCTTAATTTAGTGACAGTCTACTATTTTATTGGCATGTTTTGGTGTAATACAAAGAGTCAATTAAAGTGCAAAATGCAATCAGGAGCACAGCCCAGAATATTGCTTAAAAAAATGGAATATTCAGTTTGTAAATATTGAACTTTGGCCGGGCTCGGTGGCTCAGCCTGTAATCCCGCGCCTTTGGGAGGCTGAGGTGAGTGGATTGCCTGAGCCCGCGGGTTTGAGACCCGCCTGGGCAAGCAAGACCTCATCTCTACAATAAATCAAAAAATTAGCCGGGCGT
>CAUYQG010081761.1:0-10348 GCA_963574415.1 Tarsius wallacei | reverse complement strand
CTGCACTCCAGTCTGGGTGACAGAGTGAGACTCCAACTCAAAAAAAAAAAAATTGTTTCTTCCCCACCAAGTAGTTAAGTTATCTTAATAAACAATTAGGAGATAAGGGGTTTCCTTTAGCAAAGCCTGTTGGTTTCTCTTAAGGCAGAGCAGGTCTTCAGTGAATAAAGAAGATAACACAGTCAGGAAAGTGCTACTAATTACTCATGTGTTATCTCATTTAACCCTGACCACAGCCCATTATAGAGGTGAGGAAACCAAGGTTAAGAGAGTTGGCATAATCACCAAGTCTCAATCAGGATTTAAACTCTGATATGCCTGCAAACTCCATGCTCAGTCCACTATCCCCACAACACCCACATTCATAGAATTACATATGATCAAGATTGAAAGAACCTTTACAAGTCACTCAGCCCAACCTCCATCTACTGCCTATGTTGTCCCAGCCACAGCTTGCCCATCTCAGGGATGGGGAGTTCCTAAGGCAGACCTTCCATTGCTGGGCAGCATATTGCTTCACAAACTTCTTTTTTGCATAGGATAGCTTGCAGATTTAATCCACTGGCCCTAGGTCCCTTTGGGGCCCCAAAGCACAGAAACTTGTGGGTAGCAGAGCGTCCAGCCCTAGATTCAGCAACCCCTGCTCCTCCAACTATTCCTCACACACCTTGATCTTCAGCCCCTCCCCATCCTCCTAGGAACTTACTCTGAGCACAATAACTGTCAATCATCCATCTGGGGTCTGGAACTTGACATAAAAATATTCCAGGAGGGGTATATTCCAGTAGTGCTCACTGCCCTCTTTGTGAGCACTACTTCACCATTGTATGTGTGTTGAGAGGTGAAGATTATTCCTATGCCCGAGAGCCTACCTGGCTTCCTAGGGCTAAAAGAATGTCTCCCAAATTGCAGTCCCTGAAACACCAGCATCTCAGAAATAAATAGAAGCTTTAATAATAATATAGGGGGAGCACACCTCATCAACAAGGGTACCCGCATAATGAACATTTGTATACCTGACCCTGAATTGTACCCCATAACTTTAAAATTAAAAAAAATAATAATAATCTAAAAGTCTGTGACCCTGAAAGTTTGGAATATACTGCATAACAGTCTATACCAGGTGCTGTTCTAGTCACTAGGGATATACGGGCATGAACAGCATAAAGAAAAATCTCAACCCGCCTGGGCAACTTGGCGAGACCTTATCTCTACAATAAATCAAAAAAATTAGCCGGGCGTGGTAGCACGTGCCTGTAGTTCCAGCAACCCGGAAGGCTGAGGCGGAAGGATCGCCGGAGCCCAGCAGGTCGAGGCAATGGTGGCCGGGAGCATGCCTCTGCACTCCAGTCTGGGTGACAGAGTGAGACTCCAACTCAAAAAGAAAAGAAAAGAAAAATCTCCACCTGTGGAAGTTACAGATCAGACAAGAAATCAAGACACCCCAAATATAGTATCCTGGTATAATTTCTAACATCCCAAGGAACAGTATTTGAGTCACTGGTTTAGGAAACATATGCTTACAACCCTGAACACAAATTACCCTTTCTTTAGCCAGTATATTTCCTGATGTCACTGCTGCCCCATATGGAAAATTTCTAATGTAAAAAGAAGCGAACAATCACCCAAAAATATATTATGAGCATGGCTAGCTCAGTCCTTAGGAGGGCTTAGAGGACACCATGGGACGTGCTAGCAGTTAACAGTTAAAACACCATGAGTTTATCTTTAAAATATATATATATATATATATATATATATATATATATATATATATGCAGATGAGTAGTGGAAAATTTCTCTTCCCCCTCCACCAGGGGAGAGAGGCCAATAGGGGAACAGATTCTAACAGAGCAGTAGCTGGTCCTGCTCAGTTCCCAGGCCAGGCATCAGTGAACCAGATGTCCAGACCTGGCACTGGAGCAGAGGACAGTCAGGGAAGTGGGAGCATCAGGTCAGGAATTCCACCCTGGTTAAGGACAAAATGAAGAAAAACCAGAATAGCCCAAGAGGTCCCAACAGGCTCCTGGCAGGCCCAGGGAGCGTTTCCCAAGATCTCGCATCCTAGAACATCAAAGACACCCTAGCCCTTTGCTCCCTGGTAGAAAGAACTGGTGACAAGTTCCTAGCCCAGCTGGCTTTCATTTACAACCTGACTTAACACTTCCATTTTAGCCCTTTCAATTGAACCTGGCACTTCTAGGCAAGTGGGCACAAGAATGGCATAAAAAGCAACAGCCAGCACCTGTACCCCTGCTCAGGGATTCCTCCAGGTCCTCTTCCCCACCACTAATTTCAATATTCTTTGCTCGTCACTCCCTCGGTTTCTGCACCCAATGTGGTCCCCATGTCCCATGGGTCCCTCTGGACTTGATGGTTCAGTTTAGGGCAGAGACCCAGCTTGACCAGCACCCGCCCCCATCTGTGACTGTCAGCATCAGCTCATCAGCTCTAAGTGCCTGGCCCAGCACCCCGGCCAGTGGCCCTTCCTTCCCTTTGCCTCCATTAGGACAGAGAGTGGCCTTTGAGGAACTTTCCATGGTTGAGAGGGTGATAATCCTGGGACCAGTGGCACTGACATGGGGTGCAGTCCCTGTGGGACCAGTGAGTGTGGTCAGGGGCAGGACTAGCAGGTGAGTCAGGCCAGAAAGGCCTGGGCCCTGGGCAAAAGGAGCCGGATGCACAGGGAGGAGAGAATGGAAACTCTGGGCTCCATCGAGAGGCTGAGCTTGGAGAGAAGCCAACATGGAAAGAGATTTGTTATTTGTGGGAGGCTTTTATTTGGTGGTGGGAAAAGAATGGCAAAAATGTAACACAATATTTCTGTAACTATAAATAACATGTAAATACCTTTCATAATGAAAACCTTATGGAATCTGCTTTACTGGGAGGCTTGTAAAATAGCAAAGGGCAAGGGAGGGAAATAACATGTATTTAACCCACACTACGTGCTAAGCACCTTTCAGGCGTTTTCACTTAGTCCTGTTGTCTTCTGAAGAAGATTTCTCAATTTACAGATGAGGAAAATGAGTCTGAGAGAGGTCAGGAAACTGGACCAAGGTCCCATAGTCAACCACAATTTGGTAGTAGATAGGTCAGGCTCCAGGGTCCTCCCTCTTTCTGGAATTAACCACAAGCCTGCTCAGAAGCAGGAGCTAGACTATGTGACCTTTCCAGATTCTTCTCTGTTGTCAGGATTTCCAGAATTGGCTTATTCCTTGCAGGTGCCTTAAGTCTTTCAGGACCATAAGGATTTGCTGGGTGTGCTATGAGCAATAACTCAACAGAGAAGATCTAGGATGATGAGAACAATACTGAAAGTGTAATTGGGAGATGCTAGGCTCCGCCACTGCCTTGCTGTATGACCTTGCACAAGTCTCTCCCCTCTCTGGGCTCCAGTTCTCACATCTGGAAAACGCAGAGTTGGGTTAGATGCTCAGGAAGCCTCCACCAGCTCCGACAGTTTTGTTCCGAAGATGCTGGAATTGACTTTGGTAGCCTGAGGAGGATGTTTCCCAAGAAAGGCCACTTCGGCAAGCTCCCCCAAGCCTGGCTCAGCCCTTTTGTCTCCCACTTTTCCCACCAAGTGCCCACATGTGCAGCACTGACCTGCACCTCCCGTGTCAGGGCCAGCTCCAGCAGCTGGCTGAAGTGTTGTCCTAGGGTGCTCAGGGTCTCACTCACGCAGGCCTTCATCGACTTCAGGACGTGCTCATTCTCAACCTGGAGACACCTGGGGAGAGGAAACCACGGGGTGGGTCTCTGGAAGGCGCATGCGGTCAGCCCAGGGCCATTGCAGGGAACATATCTGGACTTGCTCCGGGTCTGGTGTGTGGTAAAAGTGACCTAGGGGGAGGATAGCGGCTGCTGAAAGTCAGAGATGGAATATTCCACAGCTGACTCATCACCTGGCCCCATAGAGATGGAGACAACCATCCATGTCGTCAGGAAGAAAGGACATCAGAAAGTAGAAAATCTATAACTCTGGTTGTCTACCTGAGAGAATCTGCCATCATTGTGGCCCTGCCCTATCTCCTCAGTGATGGTGGGTATAGGGGCTGGAGGGGTGAGAAGCTGTGAAGAGGGTGCTGGAATGCCAGGTATTGTTGGTGCCTACTCTAAAGGCAAATGGCAATGTCTGTGGCCCTTTAAGAAATAATATGCAGAAAAGCCATGAGGATTTTCTTCCCAGACAGGAGAAACAGAGGGGGATCAGGCTCCCATACACCCCTATGGCCTGAGAATGTTCCACTCAGGAAGGTGAAAGACCCCATGGAGCTCCAGGGAATGCCAAGGCCCAGGTTTTATCAGACACAAATGAGGGAAAGTGTCAACACACACCTGTAGGTATACATATGAGGCTGAGTGTGTATTTGTGTCTGAGGGTAAATGTACATATGTTTATGTGTGTGAATTTTGAAGAAGTGGGTGTGATTGCATATCTAAGCTTGTCCAAGATGTGTTTATATGTCTGTGTGTGAGCAAGTGAGTGTTTGTGAACATCCGAGTCTGTGTGTATGTGTGTATAAGGGTGTGAGTATCTGCTTTCACTTGCCTTGACTCTTTCCTTGACATTGGGGATCAGGGGGGCTTCCCAAAGCTGTGGGAAACCTTTTCCTTGTCACTAACTCCTCAAAAATCCTCTTTCCTCTTATGCCTGGGCCTCTCCTTTGCCTTCTACCTTATCCTTACAGCCTGAAAACTGGACAGAAACTTTCAAGGGAATATTTTAATGGTTCTGATAAAAGTCAGAAAACAGGAAACTCCTAACCCAACACCAGGCCTCCCTATTCCAACTCTCCCTCTTGTGAGAAGACGCCAGCTCCCTCCCCGGCCAGAGAGCAGGCTGGCAGACCCTGGAAGACCCAGGGTCCCGATTTACCTCTCTGTGACTGCTGAGAGCTCTGAGCATTTCTCCATTAGCAGCTTCTCGATCTGTAGAAAAATAGATCAATTTTATTCAATTCAATAAGCATTGATTGAGGACCAGCTGCTGTGCCAGGCACCCTGAGGCATAAAGAGAAAGACCTGAGTAATCAACTTGGGGAACAGGCACACAGTATGATACGAATGGGAAAAGAGATGCCTGTCAGCTGCATTGGGAGCATAACGAAATAAAACTGAGCAATTCGTTATTCTGGGAGATCTAGGAAGCTTCAGGGATACAGGGGCATCAAGCTGGGCTTTGAAGAGTGAATAGAAGTTTACTGTCTGCAAAGTGAAGGAAGGAAAAGTTTGAGGCAAAGGATAAAGCACTAAAGTGAAAAGTGAAGACAGAAGAAGGAGAAATAATGACAGTGGGGATTTTCAATGGTTCCTTTGGGCTTTGAGAAGATTGAGTGACAAACTGTGAAATCAGAAAAGCTCCAGTTAAATCCCAGTCACGCCTAACTGAGTAAGTTACTCATCTATAAAATGACTGTAATAATACTAATATTTTTAATCATATGCTTTAAATGTTGTACATATAACAACTCACTTAGTCTTCACAACAAATCTATAAAATAAGTGCTATTACTATACCCATGAGGATGAAGGACTTGGGACACAGAGAAGTTAAGTAACTCGCCAAGGTCCATACAGCAGAGCTGACATTTGAACTCAAGCAGTCTGCCATTAAAGGTGATATACTTAACTAAGCCACAGCTTCTCACAGTAGGTGTGTCTGCCTCACAGATTGTGTGGGTTACATGAGATATGTGGGGGGAAAAAAACACCTAAAAGGTCCCCACTATCTTTCTTCCTTGCTTTATTGGAAGAAGAGAGAGGCCCCTGGGGCAGGAAGGGTTCTGACTCCAAAGTTGAGACCCACTCTTCTCCGAGGCATCCCCACTCTCAGCGCCCACCCACCCCCAGCCCAGGGCAGCAGACCTGGCCCATTTCCTGCGAGGAGTTCCTGCTGACCGTGCTGTACTCGCTGACCATGGAGCGGGCGTGGCAGGTGAGACGCACGCTCATGCTGTGCACGCGCGCCCAGCGGTCCTGGGCCAGCTTCTGCCCGATCCTGCGCAGTTCAGTGCTGATGACCCAGCCCCGCTTGACCAGCAGCTGCAGGGGGTCTCCGGGACCCGGGCCGCCCGCCAGGATGAGGTCACTCTGCGCATCCTCGTCCAGGCTGATGGGCTTCGCCTGCAGGACGCACATGCACTCGCACTCGGTCATGAGCTTCAAGTCCTCCATCCAGCGCTGGACCGAGTCCACCTGCATTAAGTGCAGCCTGCAACCAGGAAACAGCGCCATGAAGCTCTCAACACGCCACAGCCCCCAAAGGTTTCCAGGCCATCTGATGTGGGCTAAGCACCTACTGAATGCCCAGCACTGTTTCTCCCATTCCTGAGCCTTCATACTCTAAATCATCTCTCATTCTCTCCACCTGACAGATGATAAGCCTGAAACACAGGACCAGATTAACACACATTAGCCAATAAAGTGTGACAGAGTAGCAGACGATCTATGCAATAAGGGGAAAATGGGAGGCTGAGGCGGGAGGACTGCTTGAAGCCAGGAGTTCAAGGCTAGCCAGGGCAACATAGCAAGATCCCATCTCTAAAAAACGAATGATAATAGCCTAAATACCAAATAATAGTTATGTCAAGTGAGCTATGGTACAACCACAGCTATATGGTGTATACTTTTTTTTTTTTGAGTTGGAGTCTCATTCTGTTGCCCAGGCTGGAGTGCAGTGACACACTCATGGCCACCCCAGCATGGTCAACCTGCTGGGCTCCGGTGATCCTTCCACACCTCAGCCTTCCAAGTAGCCAGAACTATAGGCACACGTTACCACACCTGGCTAATTTTTTATTTATTGTAGAGACGAGATCCTGCCAAGTTACCCAGACTGGTTTCGAACCTGCAGGCTCAAGCAATCCACTTACCTCGGCTTCCCAAAGTGCTGGGATTACAGACTAAGCCACCAAGCCCAACCTGTATACTTTTTTTAAATGATGCCTTCTAAAAGTTTATTGCAAAAAAAAATGCACGTGCTAATAAAACAAAATGGGTAAGCAGTATGAAAAACATACAATTATTACAAAAATGTTAAAAAGCTATGTCTAGGAAAAAATATTTAAAGGAAAGACATTAAAATACTAAAGGCTCTTAATGGATGGTAAAAACTAAACCCTTTTTAATTTTTTTCAGTTTTCCTCTAATTTCCAAATTTTCTATAGTGAGAATGCATATTACTTTTGTAATAGAACAAAATTAACTTTAGTACAACAGCCTGAGAACACAGATTATACCCTAAGATCTCAATAAAATAAAATTCACTCTAAATTCACTTAGTCAAGTAAAAATCAGTAATGTCAGATCATTAGTGAAGCCTTGAACATTTGTTGAGAGCTTTATACTTGTTCTTATATAAGTTCTGGGCATTGTGGGGAAAGCAGAGATGAAGATGTCAAGCCTTCACTTTAAAAAAGCTTTGATCAACCTAAAGAATCAAGACAAACTAATGAGAAGTTAAAAGACAATTATTATTTGTCAATTAAAAACAAAACCGAAAACCAAAACACAACAAAAAAGGCAGTAACATGCACCACAATCCACAATTGCAAAGAAGTAAAGTCAACCTAAATGTCCATCAATTGATCAGTGCATAATAAAAATGTGGCCCATTTACACTATGGAATACTATTCAGCCATCAAAAAGAATGAAACAATGTCTTCTGCAGCAACTTGGATGGAATTGGAGAACATCATCCTGAGTAAACTATCACAAGAACAAAAAACCAGACACCGCATGTTCTCACGTATAAGTAGGAACTAAACTAGGGATCTGCCAAGGCACAGAAAATGTTATAATGGACATTAGAGCCTCAGAAGGGGGAGGATGGAAAGGAGGTGGAGAGAAGAAAAATCACCTATTGGGTACAACGTGCACAGGCGGAGGTAGTAGGTACACTTAGAGCCCAGACTACTTTATCACTACACAATGCAATCATGTAACCAAAAACTATTTGTACCCCCTAAAGCTAGTGAAATAAAGAATAAAATAAAATAAAATTTTTAAAGAGATAGTAACACATTTCACCATTATTCCACAACAGAAGCCAACATAGTTAATGATTAAGGCTGAGCTCAAGTCCCTCCGTATTTGGCTTATAACAGTCGTCTGATTAGTCTCTCTGCTGCCAATCTTACCTGTGCTACCAATTCATTCACTCGTTGTACAATTATGTATTTGGTGCCTACAATGGGCCAAGTATTGTTCTAAGACCTAGGCTGTAGCAGCAAACAAATAATCACTTCTCTTTTGAAAGTTCTGTTCAGTGAAAGACCAGTCTATTTTGAAAATAAATATACACTAATATAGTATGTTGGAGGTAGTAAGTGCTATGAAGGAAAAGAGAACAGGAAAGAAGGCTAGAGGGTGCTGGAGAAGAAGGGGGAGTGGCATTGCAATTTAAAATAAGAGGACCTGAGAAGTTTCCTTGAGAAAGCGACATCTGAACGAAGACTAGACAGACTAGAAGGGGGCCATGTGGATATCTGGGAGTAAATTGCTTCAGGGAGAAAGAACAGCAAGTGCAAAGGCTCTGGGGCAGAAGCATCCTCAAAATGTGTGAGGAATAGCAAGAAGGTCATAGTAGCTGGAGAAGAGTCGGCAAGGATGGGAAATGAGGTGGCAGCAATGTGGGGAGAGGACAGGAGCAAACCCTGTGGGGGACTGTGCAGGACAAGGTGATGGCTTGGCTTTTATTTGGAGTCAGTATAGGCTGGCTCTCCTCCCAACCCCCCCCCCACCGCCTCCTGTGTGTGTGTGTGTGTGTGTGTGTGTGTGTGTGTGTGTGTGTGCGTGTGTGTCCCTCTCTCTCCCTCCCTCCCTGTCACTCTCTCATTCTTTATCTCTGTCTCTCTTCCCTATTAAAAAAAAATTAGCAAACAAAGGCACCAACAAGGCTATCCTGGTACAGCAAAGGTATCAAGTAGGGTTGCACTATAAAGGCACACTCCAATTTCAAGGTTAAAATCATGTCTTTGTGTTTACAGCATTTTAATGAGAAGGAGCAGGCCTTTCTGGAAGATGTAACTATCTGACTATAAGGTTTTTAAATGTAATTTTTAACCACAAGGTTTATAATGTTCAACTATGGGAATTGAACCTGTGCTTTTCTATGGGAAGTTGCCTTCTAAATTGTTAAAAAATGAAAATCACCAATGGTCTTTCTTTCTCCTCCCTCCCATCATGAAAATAGCTAATATATTTTGTAAAGAATTTGAACATAAACATATATACTTGTATGTGTGTATATTTGTGTGTGAATCTGTGTACATATACATGTATTCATGTATATGTACATACATACATATACACACATATATATGAAAGAGAGCGAGAGGGAGAATCATCTAAAATCTGAAATCACAGCACTCTGATGTCCATTCCATTTTTATGAGCTCATATTTAATGTCACATAAATGGAATTATACCACCTGTCCCCTTTGACTGTAGACAACTTCTAGTCTTCTACACCTTATTACCACTATTTTTGTCTATCCCCACCTCGACTGACCGTAGGTAACCTAGATGGTATCATTCCATATCTTTCTCCACACTTATACAGTCCTACACAGACTTATATCTAAGTAATATACATTTATAGGATTTTCTGACTCGTTGCTTGTTTTATAAATATGGCCAAAATATATACACATCTTGCTGCATTCTTCTTTCTTAACATGGAAATCCTTCCAAGCCATCTAGCAGTGTCCTAAAACATTCTTTTCAATGTCTGAAGATGATCCATAATGTGTACATACCACAATTGATTAAATCATTTTTCCATTGTTGGGCCCTCATTTTGCAACCTGTTTCTGACCTCTATAAGCAATGCCACAGTCAACACCCTCACGTGCCCTGATATGTCATATCATAAGTCTGGGGCACAGATCCCCAGGAGTAGAATTATGATTCAGTAGATACTGCCACATTGGCTTCCACAAGTCGCAGTGCTTCACATTTCCCCAACAATGCATTAGGGCTTTCTACATCGATACTAAAATATGCTATTCTCCTGCTTAAACCCTTCAATGCAGCCCAGACCATTGCCCCGTGGTTAAGTCAAAACTGCTGAGGTAAAAATAGAAGCAGTTTCATGATCAGGCCCCAGTCTCCCTTCCCACACATGTCCCTTCCTTTTTTTCTTTAATTGTTGCACATTTCTTTAAAAAAAAAATTGAAGATATGGGGTACAATTCAGGGTGAGGTATACAAATGTTTATTATGCAGGTGCCCTTGTTGATGAGGTGTGCCCCGCCCTCCCCTGGCAGTTTCTCACTACTGCCAATCCTGCCCCAGCTCCCCTGGCAATTTCCAACTGCCAATCCCTTTCCTATAGTACTA
>CAUYQG010081760.1:0-15599 GCA_963574415.1 Tarsius wallacei | reverse complement strand
TCGGTGGCTCAGCCTGTAATCCCGCGCCTTGGGAGGCTGAGGTGAGTGGATTGCCTGAGCCCGCGGGTTCGAGACCCGCCTGGGCAGGCGAAACCTCATCTCTACAATAAATCAAAAAAAAATTAGCCGGGCGTGGTAGTGCGCGCCTGTAATTCCGGCTACTTGGAAGGCTGAGGCGGAAGGATCGCTGGAGCCCAGCAGGTCGAGGCTGCGGTGGCCGGGAGCGGCCACTGCACTCCAGTCTGGGCGATCAAGTGGGACTCCAACTCAAAAAAAAAAAAAAGAAAAAAAAATTTACCCAGCTGGATCCCAAGATAATGTAAATCAGAAAAAAAAACATCTTTACTGGGTCCTCTCTGAATTTCTAACCGATATAATCTATAAGCATAATAAAGGGCTATGCTAAGATGCTAAATTCTAGGGCAACATATTACATGGCAATAGTTACTGGAACAAGCTGTAACAAGTGAGGCTGTGGAAGTAGATTGGAGCCAGGGGATGCCACATTAAAAGTACTAAGCTTTATTCCATAGAAAACAAGTTTCTGTGGTGGGTAGGGATGCATTTTAATTTCCTTTTAGCATAGCATATTTTGGCTGTAATTAGAAGGCTAAATTTAAGTAGCACAAAACTGGAGTTAGAACAAATGATTAGAGTCTATTGAAAGATATTGAAGATATTTACTAGGAAAATAGTAATAGAATTAGAGAAGAGAGGATAGGCATAGGAGGTAAGGGTAGCATAAATTGGTAGAAAATCAAATATAGGAAGAGGGAGGAGAAGAGAGGAGAAAGAATCAATGATGACCTTCATGTTATTGGATTGAATGACTAGGAAGATGATGGAACCATTAATTAAGATTAGAATAATACAGGAACTTTAACAGTGGGTGAGAAAGAGATGATGATCCACCAAGTTTCAAATGTGTTGGGTAATTTGGGTAGACTCTAGGTAGATATATCCTGCAAATTTCCATAAGCCTAAAGCTTAGGAAAGAAGTAAGGATGGGTAGATGGTAGTAGATTTGAAAATTAACAATTTCTACAATTAAACCAATGAGAACATATTAGATCATTTAGGGAAATGATACAGAATAAGCAAAATGGAGAATCTCTAGCGAACACCAGTGTTTAAAAATTGTATAAAGTAGGAAACAAAAAAAATGAAAAAATAATCAGAGAGAGGAAAGAAGGAGTGACATGGACTCCAAGGAGTAAAGAATTTCAGAACGACTTTATTGTCCTCTATTATTAAATGCAGCAGAGAGGTTCACTAACCCAATGCCAAGACCTTTGCAAGACACTGAGAATATAAATTTGAATACATTATCATCCTAGCCTTCACAGAGACATAAATAGGTAAACAATTATATGACAATAAAGTGGGAAAAGTGTAAAATAAAACTGCAATTTAACACAGAGTGACAATGAGAGGAAGAAATTGACTTCTAGGTAAAAATAAAAGCAGTCTTTGGAGGTTGTTGTATATTAGGCTTTTGTCTCTTAAAATGGTATCTTAAATTGAAGCCAAGAATCAGAATATTTTTCGTATTCAAGCCATGAGGACCACTACTTAAAGTTCAGTAAGTTAGTATACACGATGGGCCCGAAATGCAGCATCTTCTGGAAAAGCCACACAGACTGAAATAGATAATTTGCATTAATGTGTTTCTAAAACTCCCACCCAGAGAGTGAAGAGGACTGCCATTCACACCATTCGCCAAGTGAAGCTGGACGCTTCTCCTTGTTTGGCATCAGTACAAACTAATCTGTAAACTGCCTCTCTGCACAGTGGACCTCCCTGCTATTGTTCTGACCCTGCACCATTACTCGAAGTGGAGAGCAATTGAAAGAAGCATTTATTACTGCCTTGAATTGAAATCCAGAAGCTAGAATTGTTCAGGAGCTAAAAGCAATTTATTCTGGGCTTTCATTTTTATAAAGTAGAAATGACTTCCTCCTCCCCCTGGCTTTCCATCTGCAAGTTTCAGGACAGATATGTCAGGCTTTGGGGCTGTTGCTGCTCCGAGTGGTTTCAAGCTATTGCACAAACCTAAGAATTTATACAACCCTAAGTTTTGCCTTTAAAGAAACTGTTAAGAGTGTAGTTTAGAGATATAAGATTTTCTCCCATGATCAAGTGCATGAAACCACTTGTATTGCTGAAAATTTTAGTAAGAAACCTGTGTATTGCTGAAAATTTTAGTAAGAAACCTGTTATTGTATGTGTGTGTATGAGGGTGCAAGGAGATTGGAAACAGGAAGAAAGAGAGAGAGAAAAGAAAGCTGTGATTTACATCCGGAGATAGTTTTACCTTCTAGGAGACATTTAATGGTTTCTGGAAATATTTTTGGCTGTCCCACCTGGGGGTACTACTAGCACTCTGTGGTAAGAGGCCAGGGATGCAACTAAACATCCTACAATGCACAGGACAGACTCCACAACAAAGAATTTTCCAGTCAAAAATGTCAATAGTGCCAAGATTGAGAAATCTTGAGAGAGGAAAGGAATCAAGTAATTATTTCAGTGACTTTTCCTACACAAATTAAGCCTAGTCACAGAAGCATCACGTCTCAGGGTTGGAAGGATATTCTAGTCATCACATAGTCTCCGTGCTGTGAAATACTGCTTCAAGATGGCAAGATGGGCCTGTACATTACAATCCTATTAGACAGATTTGCTTGGATAAAAGAGAAAACGTGGAGCATTACTGCATGAAAAGGCTACAGAAATGTCTTCTTGTGCTGTGACTAAAAAGAGATAACCCCTCAAGCTAGCAACAGAAGGAGACTGACTGCATGAGGAGACAACAAGAGAGAAAATATGTTTAATGTTCTTTTTGGAAAAGAGAAGCCTGCTAGATACAGCTCTGAGACAGTCTTGTAGATTTAAGAACCAGAAGGGAAAATGGTCTTTGACCTCCTAGAGATGCTGGGAAACAGATGCCTGATGATCCCAGGGAAGAATGTTTGACCCAACAACAGGTTTTTTGCATGTGTCAAATGGTATTTTTGTGTGTGTGAAATTTTGCTGTTTCTCATTAAAATATGAGAATATGTCCAAGTTCTTATGCAGCCTCCCTGAGACTTCAACTCGTCTGGTTGGCCACACTCCCAGCTGGAGTTCCTGATACCCAAATTTTCTCACTGCATGTTACTTAAGAATTTGCTGTTCTAGAAGAGAGCGTGGGGCTCTCCCTTGTCTCATGGCTCACTGGGCAGTACGTCTTTGTAAAAATTTCAAGAAGTTTGATGTACATTCACAGTAAAAGAAACATGATCTTAAGATTCAGACAAGCTTAAATCTGGATCCTGGCTAGACCCCTATCTCAGCACGTGACTTAACTTCTCCAAATCTCAGTTTATGAATAAGTAAATGAAGACTCACAACTGGAGTGAGAATAAGATGCAACAACATATTTATTTCTGTCAGCACAGTACCAAGTTCAGAGTAGGTGTATATTCAGATTGCTATTATTAAAATAAACATTATTTTTTTTAGAAGAGAAGTCTAAAAGATACTTTTCTATCTGAATTATTTTCAGTTTCTGCTTGTAACCGAGCTGAGTCAACCATCAAATTGAGAACTTGCTTCCTTGTGCTTTTTACTTGCTAATCACACTGGTGACAAAGTGACAAAAGGACAGTCCACACATAATGGTGAAAAGGGTACTAGGAATTTAGAGAGAAACAGCTTTTCCTATTGAAATAGGAAAATTTAGAGTCTGCACATGTGTGTTCATATTTTTCTTGAATTTCTTTACAATGGAAGAAATAGAGTGAAATATCTTTAACTTGAGCAGATGGGGAGAGATAGTTCATATGAATGCATAATCTTTCAAAAGAAAACACATTTTCTTATACTCAAGTAAATTTAATACCTACAGAAGCATGCTATGTATCATTTTTTCCTTCATGTGTCCACCTTTCCCACCATTTAGCAATGACCCTCAAGGCCAAAATGAAATCCAGATCTTCCAAACGGCAGGGGAGGGTATTAAATATACTATTCTGAAATACAGTGCGTGAGATTTTGTGCAGTCATAGACTTCAATGGTGAAAGTGGTTCTAGTTGTTATGTCCAGAGGAATATACTAATTATTTCAATAGAGTGAACACTAAATATACAGAAAATAATTTTGCTTTAGTCCATGGATCCAGCGGTTCGGTCTGAACATATGGGTACTGAAACTCTAACAATCCCTACCTTCAAGTCACTTTTAGAGTCAGAGGAATAAAGGAAACACCACTGCAGGTTGAGACAAATGCTGGAAACAGTGAGTATGAGTCTTACCTCCAGCACCTACTAGCTGTGTAAATTTGGAACCGTTATTTAACTTGTCTGAGTCTCAGTTTTCTCATTTCTAGTACACGAATATTCCTATCTACCTTGAAGACTTGTTTGTAAATGTTAAATAAAAGAACGCCTATAAACCATGTGCAATTGCCCCTGAATTCCTTTATCTTTGCTACTCTAGATTCCCTGTTTGACTTTTCTCAGAAAAGTTGCACAATGCTCCTGTGGTTCCATCTAACTTCATGTGATGACTTGCTGCTTACTCTCTCTGCTCACTTTCTAAACTAAACCTTTTTGGCACACCTTAAACCACGGAGAGAAATGCCACTTCATTTGGACAGATTTGTGGATGCTGACCTCTACCCTATTGGACTTCATATTAGGTTTCTCCCAGCCAATGTCTCACCAACTATGGTAAACTTTCTTCTCTTACTATCCTAATTATCCTTCACCTTTTCACATCCCTTGGGATCCTTTACCCTGGTATCCTCTTTTAGGGCAGTTGTCCTGGCAGGTTATACAACCCAAATACCCTCAACCCCAACACGGAGTTTCATTTGCTGCTGGTCCCTCTGCCCAGTTTTGGCACACATATTACATACAAGGTTGTGGTCCTGTGTCAGTAGCCTACCAGTCCAGAGGTACTGTTTCAGGCCCACTTCTTTGTGGATGAGCAAAGTAATGCTGCTGTTCAGTAGTTTATTACATAATACTTTACCTGTATCGTGTCTGGGAGAAGTGATGCCTACGCTCTATGGGTAACTAGATGCTGCTCTGCTATTGATCAGATCCAGATCCCCCTACCCCTACTCCATCTATATATATATATATATATATATACAGTTTTTGAAGCTAATTTTTGAAGGTAATCTTGACTCTGGAGCCAAACTTATGGTCCCTTTAATGGATAAAACATATATCAATATGGAAATGAACAGTTTGGGGATGTCAATGACAATGACACTGAAACCACTACTAATGTCACTAATAGTAAAAAGGGACCCTTTGTAACAACAAGAACAAGCATAGGATACCAGACTTTAGCCAAAGATGTAGTCACAACACACTGGCTGAGAAAGCCACACTCTTTCTGTGAAAACTGTAATTCTGCACACTTCTGTTGTACTGTATTACTTCTGAGCGTGCTGGATTTTAGAGCATTCTCCAGGAAAAAAAAAAAAAAAAAGCAAGCTCAGTAAATCCCAGTATTTTTACTGCCTTTGCCAAATTTGACATCTTTCAAAGTAACTGTGAGAAGCACGCACAATCTCTGCCAATTGCATGATTTAGCAGCTATAAAATCCCTCTGAATCAAACCCATTTTGAAATAAAAAGAAACCTGCTTGAGAATTTCATTGCACTGCTGGATACCTACTCAAAGATCAATCACCTCTCTTCATTCTGTATTCCTGGTATATTTTTAAGTTTAATCTTTTTTGCAGCTTACTCATTTAGTTAAGGGTAGAATTTTAAAAGACTAAAGATTGAGCAAGGAGGAGGAAGACATAGCATCTGAACAAAGAGTTGCTTTATAGTCTGTACAATAGAGTTGGAAAAGATGGTCTATTTTCTTTTCAGCTCTTTCCCCAATGGTACAGTACCCAGATTCTCAAAACTTGAGTGTCCTTTTCCCCAAGGAAAATAGCATCTCTCTGCAGGCTGCCTGGTGGATAAAACAGCTGTGTTCCCTGCTCTGCAGGGAATTACTTCAGATGAAAGCCTATTTTTTAGGCTGAATATGATTGGTTGAGCAGAAGACTAAACACATGGCTTATGGTTTGGCCTCCAATGACAACTGAAAAAATGTGTTTATAAAATGTGGTACAAAAGCAATTAACTGTGTTGAAACAGAAATATGCACATTGTAAATAAAATGCTGGCTATAGGGAATGTAAAGTCTCAAAGGAATAAAAATAAAATTGTTTGAATTTGGACTTCTATAAAGATTTAGCATATAAGGAACAGAAAAGTTTCTTGGATATCACTTTGAGACTCACTAATGCAAATATTTCAATTATGCACAGACACTTCACTCGTAGATAATTATGAACTATATGTTTAAAGGTGGATGCAACAGAGGAAGATATTTTTTCTCACAATATGAGTGTTTATAAAAGATGATATACGTTTATTTATAGAATTATCAAGAAAATACAAAAAGTTTGACATGAGCTACAGTCCCCTTAAGGGAAAAAAATCTTATGTTAGAAATACCTAGATAGTGTTTATCTTCCTCTCTGCCTGGAACAAGCCCCAAAGACCCAAAAACCATCCATAGACTCTAAATGTCTATTAGAACATATTTTTCTAGTTTGGACAACTATAGCATCTTATTAATAGCTCAAATTTATTTGAACAGTGACCAGCTCCTAAGAGTATCCATTCATGTGAAATTGGAGTGCAGCTCCCATCATCAGGAATAAATCTGCAATTATTCCAGTATAAGGTAAGATTTTTGAAATGGTATGTGTTCATGCTGCATAAACCAAGTTGCTAAATTGGGATTAATGTCTTGGATGCAAAAATGAATCAAGATATGTCATTTCATATTGTCTGCAACTTCCTTATAAAATTCATCATAAACCAGAGTGGGTGTATATGTATGTGTGCTGGGGATGTTGGGCCACATTTAGAACTAGAAGTAATAATTTCTCACCCAAACATAAATTGAAATGTGGGTCATCAGTAGCGAGATCTTATAATTTATTGTCTGAAATAGATAATCATGAGAATTAAAAGGTGCTATTAATAATTGCACTGAGATGACAGGCATAAATCAGCATGTATACTGGCTATATTTATATATTAGCAGAATATCCTCTCCCTAATCATAGTATAACATAATAGCAGAACGGTAGATAGAGGATGCATTGGAAGCAACTAGGCTTGGACTCTAAGTTCTGACTATATTTGTTGTGCACGCTCATTCCCATATCATTCCCATTTCTCACTTTTAACAGAAATACAATTTAATTTTTATTTCATGTTTACAATGCACCAGAAAATATACCAACTGTGTAATATTGAATAGTTTTATTCAAATCTCATAATGACTAACTTGTGTCATTACTATTTTTTTCTATTTTTCACATGAAGTATTGGATTAAGTGAGGTTAAGTGGCTTGCTCATGGTCACTCAGCAAATAAGCAGTGGAGCTGAACCCTGACAGTTCAGTCCTCAGTGTCCATACACTTAAACATTTTGATTTGTTGAAAACAATAATGCCAATATTTTAGAGTTCTTTTCAAGACCAAATGAGATGCTGGATGTAAGGCATCTAGCACAATGTTCAAAAATAGCAGAAAATAAAAATAATTACTAATTATGGAATAAAAACCAGCTATGAATGCTTTTTGAGATAATCCATATGTGACCACTTTGGAGGTGAAAATGACTTACAAAGAGGCCCTTTGGTAATTCTGTAGCTAAATCTCCCAGTTGACTAGAAACCATTACTAACCTGATTTATACTGGATATTGTCCATAAATCAAAGGTTGAGAATGAAGTATCCATAGATATTTCATATTTCTAGTAGGTTGGGATCACAGACATTACTGAATTTTTTTTATTCAAATAATTCGATAATTTTTCTAAGAAATGGTTCTTCTCAAAAAGTGAAGAGAATTAACCAGATTGAAAATGCTTTGCCAAAAAGCATGTGATGACACCAACATTCATTTATAGTAAATAACTCTCAGCAAAGAATAGAAGAAAACTTTCTCAACCTGATAGAGAACTTTCAGAAAAAAACTTTCAGTTAACGTTATATAGTGTGGTGACAGACTAAATGCTTTCCTCCTGAGATGTGAAAGAAGGCAAGGATGTGCATTCTTATACTGCTATTACACATGGTACTAAAGGTTCTAGCCAGTACAATTGGTCAAGAAAAAAATGAAAAGTATATATATTGGAAAAGAAGAAACAAAACTATATCCATATGAAAATTATACAAGTATCTACATAGAAAATCCCAGAAACTCTACCAAAGAAGCTACTATGATAGTAAGTTTAGCAAAGTTGCAAAATCAATTTAAAAAATTAACTGTATTCCTACATATAACAATAAACACTTGGAAATTAAAATTTAAAAAGCAATGTTTATCTTCTCTCTCTTAATATGAAGAAAACTGAGAAAAGTATCACTCCCACCTAACTACAAAGGAAGTCTAGATAATGAAAACATACACATGCACACACAATTTTTTCAAACCCACTGAAAAGCTGAGTTCACAACAACCAAATAAAGGTATATTCTATGATGAAAATGGAATTAAACTAAAAATCAGTAACAGAACATATCTAGAAAATCTCCAAATATTTAGAAATTAAGCAGCACACTTCTAAATAATTCAGATGACAAAAAGGGTATCACAAGAAAGATTTGAAAATATTTTCAACAATAAAATAAAAACACAATGTATAATATATGTTTGGCTGCAGCTAAAGTTGAGAGTGAGCTGCATGGCTTAAAATGCTATGCTGGCAAGAAAAAGGAGTCTTAAGTCAATAATCTAAGGTTCTACTTTAAAAAACTATAAATAGAAGAGTAGATGATCTAAGTAAACAGAAGGAAGGAGTTGTGAAGAAACAAGCAGAAATGAATAAAATTGAGAATAGAAAAATAGGCAAAAATCAATTAAAAAGAAGAAAATGTATTTCCCTGAAATGAACAAAAAAATAAACTTTTATTGAGAAACTTTTATCCAAAAAAATACAGAAAACATAAATTACCAATATGAGTAGGGGGAAATGGGATATTGCCACTAAACTGTAGATAGTAAAGTGATAATAAATGAATATTAAAGACAACTATGCTCAAAAATATGACAACTTATATGAAGTTGACAAATTCATTGAAAGTCATAAATTGATTAAGCTCATTCAAGAAGAAATAATTTACCTGAAGAGTTCTGAATCTATAGAAAAAATTTAATCAAAATGCTATTAAGCTTTAAAAAGGAGGGAAATTTTATCTTTTGTGACAACAGATGAATCTGGAGGACATCATGTAAAATAAAATAATCCAAGTACAGAAAGACTAATACTGCATTACCTCACTTACATGTGGAATCTAAAGAAACTGAACTCATAGAAGCAGAGAGTAGAATGGTGGTTACCAGGGACTGGGGTGGGGATGGAAGCAAGGAGTTGTTAGGGTGATATTGGGTAAAGAATACAAAATTTTTGTTAGACAGTAGAAATAAGTTCAAGAGATTTATTGTACAACATGATGACTATAAGTAATAATAGTGTATTGAATTCTTAAAAATTGCTAAGAGAATGGATTTTTCTAAACGATATGTATATGAGGTAATGCATATGTTAATTAGCTTGTTTTATTTTTTTAGCTTTTTTATATTTTAAAACTATGGGGTACAATTCAGGATTAGGTACATGTATGGTCATCATACAGGTAAAGCATGGGTACCCTTATTAATGTTATGACCCCTTCCCCTCCCCTGGCATTGTCCCAGTACTGCCAATCCCTTTCTTATAGTATTATGATAAATGTTCAGGGTCCACTTATGAGTGAGTACATGTGGTACTCAGATCTTTGTTTCTGTGATAAATCACTGAGTATTATGAACTCTGACTCCATCCAGGTTGCTGCAAAGTTCATAATTTTGTTTTTCTTTATGTGTGCATAATATTCCATCATGTAAATGTACAACATTTTCTTTATCCAGTCCACTTTTGATGGGCAGTGAAGTTGGTTCCATGTTTTTGCTATTGTGACTAATACAGCAATAAATATGCATGTGCAGGTATCTTTTTTATAAAGTGATTTGGGTTCCTCCAGGAATATTCCCAGAAGGGGGATTGCTGAGTCGTATGGAAGGTTGATTTTCAATTTTTTTAGAAATTGCAACATGGTTTTCTACAGAGATTGTACTAGTTTACATTCCCACCAACAGTGTAGAAGTGTTCCTTTTTCCCCACATCCTCTCCAGTATCTGCTGTTTTTGAGTTATTGGTGATGACCATCCTGACTAGAGTTAGATGGTATCTCAGTGTGGTTTAATTTGCATTGCTTTGATGATTAGTAAGGCTGAGCATTTTTTCATGTATCGTATATCTTCTTCTGAGAAGTGTCTTTTCATATCTTTTGCTCATTTTTAATAGGGTTGTTTGTTTTTTTCCCTTCGGCACATTTGAGTTCCTTGTAGATCCTGGATGTTATGCCTTTGTCAGATATACAATTGGCAAATATTTATTCCCATTCTGTGGGCTGTCTCCCACACAACTATGTTGATGGTTTCCTATGTTTTGCAGTAGCTTTTCAGTTTGATTAGGTCTCATTTGTCTGTCTTACATTTGATGGCATTTGCTTTTGGAGAGTTGATCAGGAATTGGTTGACTATTCAAATTTCCTTAAGGGTGTTTCTGACATTTTCTTCTAGGCTTCTTATAGTTTGAGGTTTTGCATTTAGGTCTTTGATCCATGGTGATAGGTAGGGGACCTGTTTCAGTCTTCTGCATGTGGTCAGCCAGTTTTCCCAGCACCATTTACTGAACAGGTTTTCTTCTCCTCTGTAGTTGTTGTTGGAGGCTTTGTCAAAGATGAGATGGTTGAAGAATTGAGGCTTTGTTCCCGGAATTTCTATCCTGTTCCATTGGTCTATGTGCCTGTTCTTATACCAATACCAGGCTGTTTTATGACCCTAATTTTGAATTGAATGATTATGTTTTTGTAAAATATTTTGGTTGTCTATTTAAGTGTTTGTTTTGTTTGTTCATTTGTATTTCTGACCTAAAATTTACATATATTAGTCTGTGATTTGTAGCCAAATGTTCACAACTGATCATTATTTATGCACTGACTTCGCTTGGCCAAATTTTAGTCAGGCTTCTCTCCTGCCCACAGGTCCCTGAATTTTTACTTGTCCCCAAGTTTAAGCAAGCACTCAAATGCAGAAGGACCCCCAAACAACTCATCCCAAGAGAGGCCTCACGAAGAAGCATTTCCTGTTGGACAGTTCCCATCCTGCAGGTTGCTCACCTTCCCACTTGCTTGCCTAGTTTCCTCTCAACATTTTCCTTCTTATTCCTTCCTTTAAAAGAATATCTTTTTTCTTTCTGATTTTGAAATGCTTGCAGATCCTGAGTTGGAGCATTTTTCTTCATGCAATAAACTTTTTGAATAAAGTTTCTTTTTGCCTAAGTATGGATTTATTCGACATTTGAAGAGTCAACTTGTTTAACTTTTTCACTGCTGAGATAATCACTATTATTCTTCTTTTACTGATTCTACATGTGGATTCTACATAAACAGTCCACTAACATACTTTGTATGTTATGTGTATTATAAATTGTACAAGGCAAAAGATTTATACAATCTGAAGAGAAACCAGAGTATACATATGTTGCCGTTTGCTTTTAAATACTATTACTTTTATCATGCATACTGTAATTAATTTAATTTCCTGATATTTAAGTTTACTTTTTCACTTATATTCATAACTCACATTGATGTACATCTTTGCTTCCTTTGGTAGCTTGGTGTTCAGATGGCACACTGGTCATAGACAGCAGCCATTTGTCTTGGGGTACCCAAAAAACCCAGGGCTGCTGACAGAAGAACGGACAGCCTCGGACCTCGGTCTCTGAACCTCTAAGGCAGCTGGAATGTTCCGAGATTCCCTAAGGTCGCAGGCGAGCAGACTTCTGGGAGATGGAGTCGGACGTCCGGTCCGGGGGCTCACCGCGCGTGATTGGGGGCGGGTCTGCGGCGGCTCCTTTTGCGCAAGTGCGGCTCTCCTCGGCTTTCTCCGGGAATTTTTTTGGGTTTGACTTGGGAAGCGGTCCCGGGGCCTGCAGGGCTACCTGTCACTCAGGTCCGGCTCTGATTTAGAGCGGTGGGCGAGCCAAAAGGGAGGGGGAGCTGCACGGCTCGGAGCAGGTGATTGGGAGGTGGTCGGGAGACGGAGCGTGCCTTAGAGTGGGGCGGGACCGCCGGCGCCTGCGCGGGAGCCGCAGAGGACCAGCGGGGCTGGGGCGTCTTGGCCCGAGGCTGCAGAGACCGCGCGTGTCAGACCCCTGCGGAGAGCCGGGCGGCCGCGGGAGGGGGGCACTCAGCCGGCTGGGCGGGAGGGGAGTCTGGAGGGGGAGCTTTGGTGCCTGGCGGCTCTGGGCGTAGAAGAATTTTCTGGTGAAAGGTAGTTAACATAGGTGAGACTTATTCCCTCGTCTATAAAACGAGGGTGTTAATGCCTGTCTCATAGGGATGCCCAGAAGATTCAATAACGTAGTAGCACAGTGCTTGGCAGTAAATACTACAATAGCGGCTGTTATTAATGGAAGCACGTATTCTTAATAGTTTATGCTTACAGCCTCACTTTTAGGTCAGTATCACTCTCCTGTTTCCAACAGATAAGGAAACTAGACCAAGAGGAAAGTTATGTACCCAGAGTCACAAAACTCGCAGATAAACACGCATTAGAAGACAAACTCAGATTTTTCTTTCTCCAAATGTCACGGTCTTTCTAATTTACCATCTTGGTTATAAAAGCTAGCATTGCATCCTCCACAGCAGTTAGCAGAAATAATTAAAAATGTGGGGAAATAATTTGAAAGATTGAATCTTGCCATGTAGCAGTTCTGTTTCTCAGATTTCTAGATGTGCCTTCAGAGCCCTTGGAACACACAGTGTAATTGTTTCCAGGTTAGGTCTGTACAGTTCAGATTTGTCTGTGTTCTCAGCGGCTCTGATTTGCACCTGGGATTCTATGGAACAGTACTATTCAGAGTTAAATGTTGGCCCTGGGTGAAGATTCCAGTTAAAATGAATTGGTTTTTTAGGAAGATGCCTTGGAGCAAAGTACTTCTTGTGAAGTAAGGAGACATCTGCAGGAACTACTCCATATCTGAGTGAGTTTCTGAGGAGAGGCAGTAGTTCTTAGGAGCCGATCCTAAATTTGCACAGCCTGCTCAGAACGTGTAAGATTTGGATGATGTCCACACATACAGAAGCCATGGACCAGATTTCTGAAGAGGGGAACTGGGCTGAGAGTACTGAAGGAAGGTTAGGCTACACAGGACGTATAACTTCACTGGTGGGGTTTGGAGGACATGCTGTGGGGAAAAGGGTTTTACAGCTAGATTTGCATAAATTCTGTCTCTATAAATCCCAATACAACCCCCACTCTCTTTATTTTTCATTCGGTCGTCCCAGTTCTGAGCTCCACTTACTCCATCAATCTGGCATCTAAAGATATGCTAATGAATTCCTTTATTCTGACATCCTAGGACAGCAGTGCAAGAAAAGTTTTTTTATTTGTTTTGTACAAAGTTAGGAATAATTGTTCTTGGGGTTGTAAGTGAAATTCCCTGGCTTTGTGTTAGTGGCAAAACCAAGAGTAGATGTTGAGTCTTCTGACACCCAGCCCCAGTGCTGATGTCATCCTTACTGTTAAAACAGATTTCTTAAGTCAGCCTTTGGAGAAATCATGCATACAATAGAAAACAGTTATCCCTTTTTTTCATAGCTTTGGGTGAGTTCTCTAACTCAACAAGTAAACAAGGAAAAGTTCAGGTATGGTACAATTGGTGAAGGCTTAGTGTTACTTCAATTAGGGTGCTGTGGTTTGTTTAATTTTCTTATAATTTAAACAATTTCTTTAAGAATACAAAGTGGTACATACATTGTTGTAAAAAACCAATAGAAAACCGTTACATTCACTCAGAAAAAATTGTGCATTCAAGCTTTTCGTGATTATATCACAGTCACAAATGGCTATGTGAGCGCTTCTTCATGTGACCCTGCCTTCCCCTTCTTCAGAGTGAAAAGGATGTTCTCCCACAGAGGCTTCATACACAGCTGATGTTTGCAGCTTTTTAAATAGGCAAATCTAGGAGTTGTGAAACATTTGGTATCTCTAGTGACTTCATTTTTTTTTTTTTAATCCCAGCTATACCTTCAGAGATTTCTACAGTTTTTTCAAGGCCAGCTGAAAATGAAGAAATCCTGTGTGAGTTGTTGAAGTCATTCTATATTTTATTTTACAGTGGCTTTTATGAGGTTAGTGACTTCTATATTTACAGTGGAAAAGTAGATATAGATACAAGGAACTTCATGGATACATAGTGGTTCTCAAACTTTAGTGTACATCAAAATCACTTGGAAACTATTAGAACACAGAATAAGGCCTGAGAATCTGCGTTTTTAACAAGGTTGCAGGTGATGCTAGTTTTGAGGTCTATAGGCGGGTAGCATTTGAACAGTAGATCAGTAGGGCAAAGTTGGCAATAACTTTTGATGTGTTTCTTGGCCATTTGTATATCTCTTTTACAGAAATGTCTATACAAACACATTGTATGAAGTTTGACAGTTAAATTTGAGTTGTAAATATTTCTGAACTTTCTGATAGCTGTGGCAAAAAAAGATTGTTAAATGACTTTCATTGATCGTAAGATTGAAACTACTGGATTCCCTTTGATACATAAAGACTTTCTGATACTAAAAGCTGAATTAAAAAAACCCACAAAACCTTTTGTTGCACTTTATATCAGTGAACAACCTTCTAATGGCAACTATGAAATAAATGCAAATAGTTATACGTAAGTGGAAGCAAAAGGCATGGTACAAGCAGCACTCAGTTACTGAAGTTTTTCAGGGGACCATACTATTAGAGCCCATGTAGATGGCTTGTTTTTTCTGTATAAAACTCAGAACATATGGAGAAAAAATTGACTCCATTCTCATGGAGAATGGATTTTTCTCCATCATTTGCTGGACTTTGGTCTGTAAAGGTCACCAATCATACATGTGTTTATCATGGTATATTATATGTAAAATAAATTAACAACTTAAAATGTACAATTCAGGGGCAACCCTTTTGGGTCCCCTCCCACTGCGGGAGCTTTTCTGTCCTCAATAAATCCTGCTTTCTCACTAAAAAAAAAAAAAAAAAAAACAAGAAATGTACAATTCAGTGACCTTTACTACAGTATTGTGCAACCATCATCACTGTCTAGTTACAGAGTATTTTCATCATCTCCAAAGGAAATCCATATTTCTTTTTTTTTTCAATATATTTTATTATGATATTGTGGGGTACAGTTAAGGGTTAGGTATACAAATATGCTTCATTCAGGTACCCTTGTTGATAAGAGGTGTCTCCCCATCCCCAGACATTTACTATCATTAATCCCATCTCTCCCCCCCCCCATAGTTTCCCACCACTGTCAGTCATTTTCTTATGGTAATATGTTGGATGATCAAGGTCTACTATATGAGTGAGAACATGTGATACTCAGTTCTTTGTTTCTGTGAGAGGTCACTCAGTATTATAGACTCTAGTT